>BQNB010001924.1:2858-81453 GCA_026074375.1 Tanacetum coccineum | reverse complement strand
AAGCTAAACCTCCAGAAGGAATAATGTTCTCTAGGTTGAAACTGTACATATTGTTTTGTCTATGGACTCTAAGTAATACTTAATTTTCATCAGTCTATGGACTCTAAGTAATACTTGATTTTCATCAGGTAACTTAAAGTCAGGAGACAACACAAGACATTCAGTGTTTGTGAAGAGAACCTTGTTCTTCTTGTCACACATCTGTGACACAAAAAAGAGATTGAAATGTTGTAGTTCTTTCACAAAGCACACATCCTCAAAATCTAACTTTCCTGTTTTTATTTTACCTTTACCAGTTATGTAACCTTTACTACCTCCAAAAGCAACAGGGCCACCATTATAGTCTTGATATTCAGCAAGGTAGGCCTTGTTTCCAGTCATGTGCCTGGAACATCCACTATCAACAATCCCTTTGTTCTTTAAAGCTCTTTGTGGATTATCCTGCACATTAAATAAGAGAGATTAGTTTCTCTTAGGGACCCAAGCCATTTTGGGCTTGGGTCTGCCTAGTGGATCTTCAGAATTAACACATTTTCTAGAATTTGATCCACCATTGTATTTGGAGAATTTGTTCCAGTAATGTCTTTTGGGTCTCCAATTACAACCTGCTGAGGGCTTAACAACAGTTTCCCTTTTCCCCCCAACAACACTAACTGCTTTTACCTCAGCAGTATTAACTTTTTGATTTGAAAATTTTGTTCTTGGTGTTGTTGTTCTATTAAATGGCCTTCTGATAGGTGAATGAGACTTATGAAAATTATTTCTTGGTTTGTTTTCATTCATAATGGGTCTAACAGCATTAACTTTCCTAGCAACACTAGTTGATATTGCTTGACTATTAAATTTATGGCTAGCAGTATTAACTAGAATTCTACCAGGTCTAGTTAGTACTGCTTTTGGAACAAACTGGTTTTAGTGATTCAATCTTTGCACATTGTTCCACACTGGTCTATTCTCCCCTTGACCAGTACCCTTACCCTTCTTTTTGTTCAATTCAACCTGTTTAGCCATTCTTTTCTCATGAAAGTCACAATCTCTAATAAGATGACTAAAACTGCCACATACAAAACATGCCTTTTTAGTAAACCCATATCCCAAACCCAACCTTTTGGACATTAAACCATTCCAGTCTCTCTTGTCAGCTTTAGGACTTGGACTATATGTGTTTTGTTCTTTAACAATTTTCCTAGGTGTTTTTACATGCTTAACAAAAGCAAAACTAGGTCTTTCCTGTTCTTTTAAAGGTTGAATCACATATTCATCATCACTGTCTGACTCATACTCCTCAATGATAGGAGCATCAGACCAAACTTTAGGTTGACTAACAACTTTGGGTTCAACTACAACTGGTTCAGGCACAGATTCAAGTGTTTCTACACTAGAATTGGACTCACAAGAGTCAAAATTACTGGTTTGAGTATCAGATTCACTAGTTTTAGACTGTTTTGGACCATATGTGAACATAGAATCATCTACTTCCCTATCAGGTCCTGAAGGCATATAATTTCCTGTCATTGGAGGGGGAACTGCATGCATGCCTTCAACATTTGCAAATCTATCATGCACAGGACTATCTTCTACATCACTTGACCTACTGTCAAATACACTTTGAAAAACTTCATTTTCATAACTTAAGACACCATCATGTACTTGATCTCCATACCCAAGTCCAGATTTGTCCCTTTTACTCATCTGACTGTTTAGCAATTTACTAAGGCCTTTAGAAGAACTTTGAAAATTCTCAAGTTTGGTTTTTAATTCTTCTTTTTCTTTTACAGCTTCTGCTAATAGTTTCTTATGATATGTAAGCACATCAGTTTTATCATCTAAATCAATTTTCATAAATCTAATCTTTTCCTCATACCAAAGTTGATTTTTCTGATGAGTAACTAATTGAGCCTCTACCTTTTTTAAAGCTTGAGTATAGGCTTGAATTTCTATACTAGCATCACCAAGTTGTTCCCTTTGTTCATCATATAATTTTTTAAGTTTAGCATAAGATTCCACACATTCTTTAGAACAAGATGTTACCTCAGTGTCTGAGCCTGAATTGCTGTAAGCCATCAAAGCAAAGTTCTCTTGTTCATCCTCTGCATGACCAGTCCAATCAACACCTTCTCCATCAATAGTTACCCAAGATTTAGGTTCCTCCTGTTTTCCATGTCTCCTCCCATTATCTTTTGCTCTATATCCAGTGTTCCCTGCATCTCTTCTTCTGTTGTCTTGATTTCCTTTTGATCTGCACTCTCTAGCAAAGTGTCATGTGTTATGGCAATTGTAGCACTCAACCTTGGTCTTGTCAAAGCCAACCAGTTCCTTGGCATCAAACTGCAGCCTTCTGCCTGTCTTCTTGTAAAACTTCTTCAATCTTATTGAAATCATGGCTACTTGCCATTTTAAGTCCATCTCTTCTAAATCAAACTCATCAAGCTACTCCAGATCCTCATGATCCAAATGTAGACCACTAGATTGATTAGCAAAGAATGAGTACATGATCCAAATGTGGACCACTGGATTGTTGGGATTTAGAGCTTCTACACTTAGTACTGCTGATAGTTATAGTTAGTACTGCCAGTACATTGTTAGTACTGCCAGTTATAGTTAGTACTGCTAGCTTTATATTAGTACTGTTAGTATAGAATGATTAATACTACTTAAGTGATATGCATGAGATATATTAGGAATAGATATGCATGATCACTTAACGCGTTTTGTAAGCTCATTAGGGTTTTCCTTTTATGAGTTGTAGCTAGAAGAAGTAGAAACACCATAAGCAGTACTAACATCATTAGTACTGCTAGTGATTTTAGAAGAAACAAAGGCGGCATTCTGTGAACTAGAAGATGATCCAGTAGAGCCTTTAACATCAGACTCAAAGACTCTAAGATTGTTATAGAGATCATCAAAACTAAGACTGTCTACTCCTGGTTTGGTCCTCATTACTAAGGATACTTGGGACCAGGAAGAAGGTAAAGACCTAAGGAACTTCTTATTTGCATCTTCAGTGGAGACGCCTGCACCATGAATCTCAAGTTGACTCAGAAGACTCTGAAACCTGTCATAACCTTTGTGCAGTCCTTCTGAGTTGGATACAGAAAATCCTTCAAACTGTTGCTTTAAATGTATTTCTACATCTTCTTTGATTCATCATTACCACCAAATCTGGATTTAATAGCATCCCATATCTCTTTACCATCAGTCATCTTGTGAATTTTTGCTAAATGGTCTTCTGGTAAAGCCATAAGCAAGGTGGTCCTTGCCTTTCTTTCTCTTTCCCTGGCTAAAATTTTTTAGCAGTTTTAGGAGGCAGAACCTTTATTACTCCATTTGTATCTGTTGAAACACTTACAAGACCATTTCTTTTTTGTATGACTTCCCATATAGGATAGTCTGTATGGCTCAAGTAATGTTCCATTTTCATGGCCCAAATGTCATACTCACCTTTCTTCAGAATAGGGAGTTTAATGGTTGACACATTGTGAGGGGATTGTTGTGTTGGTGTTTGTTGTGGTGGTGGTGGTGGTGGATTTTCATCATCTGATCCTGTCATTGAATAGATCTGAAAGGTAAATGTTTAAAACTGATGCGTTTTAGTTCTTCTTACTCAGAGTTTCTCTACAAGCTCTGATACCACTTGTGGATATCGTTTAAGCCCATCTAGGATATATTTTACAAATATCATTAATACGAATTAGCACAGCGGTATTAATCAAAGAACACAATGATATTAAACAAGGTTTTACTATTAAACACCAAGCCCCAATATTATTTAATCAAGATAATACGGTTACCACCTATAACAGGGATCAATTATCCTTGAGGCTACACTATTTGTTAACTACTTTCTAACTAACTGTGTACACACACATTTTTGCTAGATTCTCATAGGAAGCCTGCGTTTTTCTGGATGCCTAAAACCTATAACCTGTATCTCTTTATATACTAGATCTATTAGGTTTTACAAAGAGATAAACATAAATCTTTTAAACATTTAACTTGATCTTCTATTATCTTCTTTCTTCATAAGGAGATCTTTCATAATCTTTATCTTTTGATATCTATGACTAAATCTTCTATAATTCTCCACCAGCTTGTAGAATTCCAATCTGCTAGATTTAGTCCCTATGTTTTATTCTTTTACTTATTTTTAAATCAAAACTTTGATTACTATTAATCTGCTAGCATACAGATTACTAACTATGAATAATAAATGAAACTTATGTTGTAGGGTTCCTTTTATACAACAAGGAAAACCCTAATGAGCTTACTAAACGCGTTAAATGATCATGCATATCTATTCCTAATATATCTCATGCATATCACTTAAGCAGTACTAATTATTCTATACTAACAATACTAATACAAAGCTAGTAGTACTAACTATAACTGGCAGTACTAACTATAACTATCAGCAGTACTAAGTGTAGAAGCTCTAAATCCCAACAAGTAAAACCTAGACGTGTACGAGCAATGGCTATGACTATTCAATCTGGAGTAAGAGGGATGATACTGGCAGCCCAGGGTGAGACGTTCAAGCAATAGAACATACTTGCAGAAAGGCTACATGGTTTAGATCTACAGATGGAAAGAAAAGAAGACAAGAGTTTATACTTTATGGACCGTATATGGGTTTCGTTAGTAGGAGGTGTGCAAATGATAATTATAGATGAAGCTCATAAGACTAGATACTCTGTACATCCTGGAGCGGATAAGATGTACCATGATATTTGAGATATGTACTTGTGGTCGGGAATGAAGAGGGATATTGCTACTTATGTTAGCAAATGTTTAACTTGTTCAAAGGTGAAGGCCAAGCACCAAAGGCCTTCGGGTTTATTACAACAACCCGAGATACCTAAATGGAAGTGGGATAATATCACTATGGATTTTACCACCAAGTTACCTAGCTCAAAGAGTGGGCATGATTAAATATGGGTAAGAGTCGACAGACTTACCAAGTCATCTCATTTTTTGGCAACGCGTAAAGATTATAGTACGGAGAAATGGTAAAGTTGTACATCGATGAGATAGTCGCACGACACGGAGTTCCCGTGTCGATTATTTTAGATCAAGATGGACGGTTTACATCACGTTGCTGGAAAACAGTGCAAAAAGCTTTAGGGACACGATTGGATATGAGTACAACTTATCATCCACAAACGGATAGACAAAGTGAGCGTATAATTCAGACTTTAGAGGATATGTTAAGGGCATGTGTTATTGACTTTGGTGGCAATTGGGATGTTCACCTACCGCTAGCTGAATTCTCTTACAATAATAGTTATCATTCAAGCATTCGGTGTGCTCCATTTGAAGCATTGTATGGAAGGAAATGTAGGTCGCCCGTTCTATGGGCAGAAATTGGTGAAAGTAGTTTGATTGGACCTGAACTGGTACAAAAAACAACTGATAAGGTAGTGTTGATAAAGGAAAAGCTCAAAGCGGTGAGGGATCGTCAAACAAGCTATGCTGATAATACACGTAAGTCGTTGGAATTCGAGGTTGGAGATCGTGTGTTATTAAAGGTATCTCCCTGGAAAGGCCTGATTCATTTTGGAACAAAAGGTAAGTTAGCACCGAGGTATGTAGGACCATTCGAGATCCTTGAAAGGATCAGCCTTGTAGCTTATCGGTTAAGATTGCCCAAGGAATTAAGTAGTGTCCATGACATATTCCACGTGTCAAATTTGAAGAAGTGTTTGGCGGATGCTAATCTGCTTGTGCCATTGGATGAAATCAAGATCGACAAGACTCTCCCTTTTGTTGAGGAACCCGTAGATATTATGGACCGTGAGGTTAAGAGTTTAAAGCATAGTAAGATATCACTTGTGAAAGTTTGTTGGAATTCAAAGCGTGGTCCCGAGTTCACTTGGGAATACGAAGACCATATAAAGTCTAAGTATCCTCAGTTATTTGTTGATCATGCTGTTGAACCGGCTAGTTAAATCTCGGGACGAGATTTCCTTAAGGAGGGGATACTGTGACACCCGTGATTTAAGCAGGTTAGTCATACCTTTAGAGTTGGCTAAGTGTCTATACGTGTTATATGTGTGTGCTATGTGGCTTTATCTGTGTGTATGAATTCATTTTGAGATGCGTGTTCATTTAATTTTGAATGAGTTTGAGGTATTTTAGGGTATTTCCATTTTGTTCACGTGTAGTGATAATGAAAATGAGTGGCGTACTTGCATGCATTGCTACGTAAATATGTGGATAATTATGTGTTAGATTATTATGGAAAGTATATCATAATGGAAGTGAATTAGGTTTGTAAAATATGAGAGTTAGTAATGGACTTTCTAAATATAGAAAGTATTTTGGGTGAAAGGAAAGTTATAAATAGAAAGTTAGTATATACTTTTTATGCAAAAAGGTTACCAATTTTACCAAGGTTTAATTAAGGTAAAGTAGGTAATTATATAATTAATAATATAATTATATATATTGTATAATATATAAAAAATATATATATATATATATATATATATATATATATATATATATATATATATATATGTATTAAAGGGAGGGCTGATCTGTTAATTATAGAAAAGAAAAAAAATATTTTATTTTATATCAAGTTTAGTTAGATTAGTATTCTATTTAGTTAAGTTTAAATAATAAAATCCTAGCTCATTGTTTCCTTCCCTTATCCTCTTGTGTGCCGTACAACTTCCCCCATAAGAACAAGGAAGACAAAAATTTTGATCCAAGAAATTAAGAGCTAGTTCGTGTTAGGAGCGGGTAAGTATGCTAGGTAATGATTCTACCCTTGTTAATTCTTTTTAAATCATGTAACAAATAATATGATGGATCAATATGGTTTAAAGCTTCTGTAATTAATGATGTTATGATCATGCTAGTGCGTTTAGGGTTCGATTAGGGTCATATTGGTGCAAACGGATAGGTTTAAAACATGTTACATGGTGATTTAGCGTTTGGCATATTTTTGGGTCGTGTTCAATGAATGATATCTTGATGATAGAAATGAGTTAAGAGGTGAATCTTGTGCTTAAATTGTAGTTCAGAGAGTCTAGTTTTCAAAAAGTCCAGCCTCGAAGGTTTTTGAGGTGGGGAAGTTAGTCAAATGGTCGTTGCAAGAATAGTTGTCAAAACAGTAAATACGGGTCAGAATTAGAGAGGTAAAACCCCTATTTAAAATTCGAATTAAGGTTAGCCAAAACAAATAATTTAAGTTCTGTATGTCTATTAACTTCACACAAAAATTGAGCTTCTGATTAGTTGTCTAAGTATGGTTAGCAAGGTCAAACATTTTAGTGCGCGTTCAGATCCGAATCTGAGTAATTAAAAGTTGGAATTTATTTGAGGCATTTAAATATGAGAATAAATTAGTGGAAAAATAAAGTAGATAGTAAACTCATAGAAGTTTATGGATGATTTTATTGGGAATTTATGAGGGTCATTAGGTATGGTTTGGAAAATTGGAAAATGTTACTAATATTCTGCGTTTTCGGGTAAAATGTAGTTAAGTAGACTTATGTGTAAATGAGAGGGTTAAAGTCGGGCATGGTGTCTGGGTGACCCATGGAGGTATGTAAACCCCTTATAAATCCATCATATGATTGTTTCATAGACTTAAACATTTGGCTTAGTCATGTATAACACGTTTATATTTTATTGTGTAGTTTTGTGCTATGATATTTGGGAAGTTGCATTGAGCATCAGGTGAGTTTCATAGTCCCTCTTTTTACATTGTTTTTAAATTGGGATGGAAATGATGCAAATGGTTTTGAAATGTTTTAATTGTTGTGATTATGTGGTTTAATTGATGCATGGACATTTATGTGGCTATTATATGATTTGTGCTAAATGTTTATGTGTTATTGGATAAGAGGGTAACGTTCCTACCCATTACTGTGTGATTCTGATCGGAGGGTAAAGTTTCTACCCATTACTGTGTGATTTTGATCAGAGGGTACCCAATATTGTAAGATTTTGGTGTGACTTGGATCGTGGGACACGTTCCGTCCTGATTGTGGTTGTTTTGTACATATGCATTTTAGCCGGTATAATAGCTAGCTTAACTGTCCTGCCATTAACTGTTTTATTAATCACAGTAATTGACTGAAAGTTTGTATTGTGTGTCGTAAACCTACGACTCTCACCAACCTTTGTGTTGACATTTTTAAGCATCATTTTCAGGTGAGCATCATAAGGATCTTAAGAATAAGAAGAGTGGCTAAAGAGACCATAGGCTGCTTGCGGAGTTTAATCTCCTAGTTTATTTCATGCATGAATGAATATTAAATGTTGTTGATTTGAATTGCTTAGGTTTATTTTGGATGTTTTGCATGTCTTAGTATTGACGTGAACCCCCTTTGCTTCAATACAAGACGCCAATTATCTTTTATGTTTGTTTGGTTATTTTCATGACACTTTGTGTCTATACTTTGTTTACATTATGCATTATAGTTTTCTATATAGACGCCATTGTTGTGTGATGATATCCATTCTCGTTACGGCTCACATTTTCGCCTTGGCGGGGTGTTACATACATGGCCGTAATGACATAATTGGCATGCATGACTCGATCACATTCTCATTCGAGTAAAACCCAAGGTTAATGATTAGGAAAGGGAAATAAGTTGTTGTTAAATAAAATTTTACAAAACAGATAGATTAAGTCCAAAATGAATATGGCACAAATTGCTAAATACTTTTCTCGACCGTTACCATGATAAAGACACAACTATTTACACAAATGTCTTGATCATAGATCAAAAACAACAACCAAAGTTGGCGTTCCCATAACGGTCAACTTCCTAATCATCCCATACTTTACATACTTTTACAAGATAAGTGGCGATATCTAACACTTCATACAAAACTTTACATTGTTAATGTATAATATGTATCAACGAATCATCGATCCTTCATATAATTCCTTCGGTGTAAGCTTTGCGAAACGATCATCTTCAAACTTTCCTCCTCTTTTTTGTTGTGAATTTTCTAATTTTTTTGTTTTTTTAATATACTAACTATGAATATCGGTGTAATTTCACCATCTTCACGATCATAATAACTCTGGATAATTCCTTTGACAATTCTTCATTCTTCGGGCGTACCAATAATTGTGATGGTAGTAAAAATACATGAGTTTTGACTACTTTATACATTCCCATTTGCAATGTGCAAATTTCTTCCCAACCGTACCAAAGATAGAAAATGACACAAGACTCAGGAAATACATACTTTACACTTTTAAGCAACTAGCAACTGATAAATGGACTTAATCTAACAGGGTAGGCTAAGGTGTAAAGGTGTAACGAAACAAATAGTTGGTGTTATTCCTAAAGGATTGGCTTTACGGGTTATTCTAGGGGTATCTTACTCTTATAGTAAGAGTAAACAAAGGGTTTATATGGGGGTTATCTAACCAGTATAGTTAGTTAATAAAACAACATGCATAGGCTTTTGTGGGTGTAATCCTAAAATTTACCAATTTAAACAAGTTACTCCATCTAAATCGATAGTACTCATCAATGTGATCTCGAATAGATATACCAAGCCAAGTTCTAAAGTCTATAACTTCACCGGCACACTCATATTTTGTGGAATTTGGGTAAACATTTGGAAACGGATAAGGCTAAATCCTCACAATATCTAACAAGGGTTATTGTGCGTGGGTTATGTAATAGGTAATTTCATAAAAGAACGCTTGAAATTTTTTTAAATTTGAGCATAATTTAAGCAATTTAATATGAAAAATAGGACAAGTATACATTCTAATTCCCATCCTCCCACTTGAATTATACAACGTCCTCGTTGTATGGATAAAAAATTAAAAACGAGAAATTAAAAGAATTAGAATGAGAAACTCCCCTGATATTTGCTTGGTAGATTCTCCATGTAGATTTATTGAGCAAGAATTCCAGATTGTAGATACTTCACCAACATTGTTGTTTTTGTTCAGAAGATCCTGTATAAAAAAAGAAAACAAGTGCAATTCTATCTCCGTGTATTCGTTGGTTAGACTCGAAATAAAAACCTAAAACTATACAGGAAGTCGATAGGCCGTATTCATACCCCAGGATACGCCATATTGAGACATGTAGAAAACAATCCTAAGTGCGGGTTAGAAGTCGAATACGCTGTATTCGTTTAACGAATACACCGTATCGGCCAGTTTGACAATAAAGTTTAAATTGCAGAAAAATAAAGATTGGATAATGTCCAGATAGTCAATACACCGTATCCATGGGATTTGGATACGCCGTATCGACAGTCTGGGAAGACAGACTCGATAAAAATTAAAAATTACATTCCAGGTTGTCTCTCGTCAAGCACTTTTGTTTACAGAAAAGTCTTTAAGTTAGAGTTACTCCAGTTTAATCCCATCCTTATAAAACAACTTGGAGTCGAACGGGATGCCAAACGGCACATATAAATTCTTATTTAGATTTAATAGCATCCCGTTGTTAAGATAATTCCAAGCCACGATATTAACATTTAATTCTTTGATAAAAGTTTTAGTTTTGAAAAATTTATTAGATGTATCATGACTTGTTTTCAAAAGCTTATTTGACCCATGTGCATAGGCATCATCATCGGTATTACATTACCCCACATAGACTGTTTAGTATCGATTTTATCATCATCATTGTCCTTATCCGATTTTGAATCATCGGGATAAATTACGTTAAAAGGAAATAGATTCATCACATTCGGACAACGATGTTTCATCTTTTAAACTAAATTCATCGATATGTTGAGGATTTATAGAAGGTTCCGTTAAGAAATCTAATTTAGATGTTAGAGCATCATTGTAAACAATGGCTGGAAATTCATTCTCAAAATCTTTAAAGTAGTCTAAATCATCAAAATAACTGACAGTAGGCTCGGGTGATAGAAACGATGACATATTGACTTTATCATTATCATTTTTCAAATCCGTTTTCAAATCGTCTACATAAATTATTTTATAAGAAAATGAATTTTTGTCAAAAATCACCGTGTATTCTTCATCGTCGGATTCGTCAAACGATATTCTAAAGTCAATTTTATTGTCATTAGGAGAACTTACCGTTGGTTCACAAGAGAGTGTTTCTTTATATGTTAATTAATCATTGAAGACTATAGCCGGGATTTCAGTTTCAAGGTCGTGAACGTCATCATCATACCAGATTCTACCATATGTAGTTGTTTCCCAGTTATACACCTTACCATGCCTATTAGCTTTTTCTTCCTCCAGCTTGATATATACTTCCACGGTAATGTTGCGGTCTTCCATTTTTAACTGTAATAAACTTGCTAGGAAAGAATACTATCAAATAGCTTTTACGTCGTATTCAGTAAACTAAATACACCATATTACACATACATAATAAGCAACAAACATGATTATAAACTATTCTAAACTACACTAATCCTAGGGGTTATATCTAATCTAAAGCTAAGAACCAAAACATCAAATAAAAATCAAGATTAAATTTTTCACTCCCCGGCAGCGGCGCCAAAAACTTGATGTGTCGTTGTAATGTTGTAATTTATGTTTCAAGTTTTAAATTTATATTTTGCCGACTTTACCAAAAACAACACTTTAACGGGCAGTGTACCCGGTCATATGGGAGTTTCATGGTAAGTGAGGTGTCGATCACTGAGAGCGAGAAACAATCTTTCAACTTATTAATCTTTTGGTTTACTAAACTAAGTTAATTCTATTCTATGTTAAACCTATGTTAATCCTAATTCTAATGGATAGGGGGATTTTCAGTTTGAGAGACTGACACGGGTTTGATGGTGACTTAGATCAATTTAAGACACAATAACATACGCAAACAAATTAACAAAAGATAGAAGAGGGGTCTAGCTAAATATAAGTAAACTGTATTAGCCATGATTAATCTAATTAGAATGTTGGTTTGTTTATTTAGTGCAATGATTACTTATCTTGACGCGGCATATCATTCTTAAGATTAAGGCGGTACTTCTTCCTTAAACCTAGACACGTAGAATTCTGTCATAATTAAACGCATCCGCATAAAGCATCCTTTTTGCTGATTATAATCTATCTTAAGGATTAAAGCAATGGTGATCTTGTTAAACCCTAGCTCATAGAGACTTTAACCACTTAATGCTTAATGGCAATTTGTACACTAGTAGTTCACTAACCAAGTCTTTACCAATTAATTAAGAACGTACTCGTTGATCCCAAGGGTCACCGGCCAATCCAACTAAGCTCACTAATCTAAAGGCAAAGATGGGTAGTTATTTGTGATCCTATTTGTCTGGATATATAAATTACTATATGGAGAGCCATCCCAGCATATAGCTAACTTGGTCTGTATCACTAGATCCAGTTGAATGATAGATCGCATACAAAAGCATGTAAACAAGTATACTGATAAACATACACAAGCATTCAATGATAAATTAAGCAATCGATATAAATAAAACAAACATTCAAATCTTCATAATAATGGCTAATTCCCAAGGGTATTAGCCCTCAAACATCATAATCAATACAAGAGGAATAGTTCAACCAAGGTAACTAACCGAGTTAACGAATAATACAAAAAACTGAACGATTACAAGAGTATAGGAGATTACAAGGTGTTTCCTATGGAATTAATTGCTTTCTCAACCTCTTCTACTCTTCTTCTCTTCTGAAAATCAACTTTTATGGTTAAGGTATCGAAAATATGATTAAGCATACTGAAAACCCATTTTTAGGTTTTCTATTTACAAGGTCTGGAATTTGGTCGATATGGCGTATTGACTGGGGTCAATACGGCGGATCGAGGGTTTCTTAGAGTTGGGACCACGTTTGATATCTTCCAGAATATTCATATTCTATAACTTTAATACGGCGTATTGACTTCTTCTGGATACGGCGTATTGAACATTATTCCTTTGTGGTAGTGCAGACACATATACGTCGTATCTTTGTTGATAGATACGGCGTATAGGATGTCAGAATCAATTTTCTTCATATTTCTTCGTTTAAGCTCTAGAATACGTGTCTTTTAGCTAATATTCACCTAGTACTCCATAATTACTGCAATTCTCAAATACAAACGATTAAGTAACAATTCTTTGCAATAATCATATAAAATAGGTTAATTACATGAAATAAATGATGCAATAAAAGTGACGTTATTTGATGTTATCAGATGGTTATTAGCTGGAAGGAAGCCTTTCAAGCCAAACTAGTTGGATGCTTAACTGATGATGATGACGTGTTGCTTATGATTATGGATGTTGATCGAGGAAGCAGACTTGGAGCATGTAATCTCTTCATCATACTGAGCAAATCCAGGGGAGTTTTATGTTCCATTTCTACCTTTCCTATTTTAAAATTATATGCTTAAGTATGACTCAAGTAAGGAGGGGGGAAGGGATTAGAAATAAACGCTTGCTTGATTATACTTGCCTTTATTTTTATAGTTTTTATTAAAAAATGTTTCATTTCTAGAAAACATGTTTTTCATTACTTAACTAGTTAAGACTTTACTAAGCACACCCACCCCTTATAATTTCATGTGTGAGGATAAGCCTTTCCGTTTTCCCCTTATACATAAATTTAGGGATGAGCATGGGTCTGGAACCGGTGGAACTGTAACCAGAACCAATGGATCCAAGAACCAAATGTTGAGAAAAGTAGGAACCGAGAACCGAACCAAATATATTTTTTGATTTCGGTTCCAGTTCTAGTTCCGGTTTTGGTTCTTTGGGTCTACCCGGATAGGAACTGATTTTCTGGAAGAAAAAAACCTCATGCACTAATGAATTAAGCCAATAAAAAGCATAAACTAACTAGTATTTTTTAAGAATTTGCAACCATTTACATTAAAAACAATAGCATTTAATAACTAAAGCATAAGTTCAAATAAACAATCATTCTATAGTTTCACAGGTTCAATAATTGCATAACAATATGAAAAACAAAATAAAATAACTTCAAATTTTGTCCAACAAAATAACTTTCAAATGATTTGTAAGGGGTTCAATGATCTTGGTATTTGCTCCTACTTCACGTGCCAAAAATTTTGACGCGCAAGGACATGTTTAAGGTCATGAAGCAACTAGCATAATAAATACGAATGCAAATAAAAATCAAATATAAAACTTACCTCCATTGTTTTGATAATGATGACAGTTATTTATGTTTCTATGGATTGAAGCTTAGGGTTTAAGGTGTTTGTGGCTATTTTTTTAAAGTAGGCTACTAGGGTTTTTTTGGTACGTGTAATTTAAGTATGGGAACAATTATATAATTTTAGAATAATTAGGTATTCATTTCGGGAACCAAGAACCGGTGGAACCGAACCAAGAACCAAAAAATCTCAAACTCAAGAACCAGAACTAGAACCTACGGTTTCGGTTTGGTTCTTCTTGGTTTCGGTCTCATTATTGGTTTCGGTCTGGTTCTTTGGTTCTTTTGCTCCTCCCTACATAAATTCAAAAAAATGAGTGTGCCGATGGCTGTAGTAGACTTTAAAACTTGGCTTGGTATATATTTTTGAGATCACCATAATAACCATTCAACCTAGTGTAATCGATGTAGCTATAATAAAACGCAAATTTTAGGATTAACCCTACATAGCCCATCCTTCTCATGTATGTTATGTGTATATTGGCTTTTCACACTAATTAGTCAATCCCCCATGTTAAACCCTTTGTTGCACTCAGATTAGTGCGAGATACCCCTAGTACACCCGGCTGAGCCATTCCTTTCATTTTGATAAACCCATGATATGTTTCCAATCACCAAGCCTACCTTGTAGTTTCTTAAAGTCCATAGTCGGGGAGTTTCTAGTTTATTTTGGTTCCACTGGTGAATGTCGCGGGTCTTGATAAGAGGGTAATTGAAGACAGTCGGGTTTAGAAAATAGTTGATCTCAAGTGGGGTATGTTTTTGTATATATGTGTCTGTAAAGTTTATTTCATTTGTATCCTTGTCTTTCATAAAAAACAAAAAAAAGTATAATAAAGAGCATGCAAGCAAGTGCTTATTAGTATTAGTTTGTTTCAAGCTGGTCATTAATATAAATCGGCTTTTGCATGTCTTGTAGTATAGTGCTAGTATTCTCGCCTTGTGCAACTGGCTATGTCTTGACATATCCATTTTAATGTATGTAAACGGATATCATTTATAAACCAGTGCCATTTCTATCACTCCTTTTTATTTAGGTTTCTATTTGTATAATGGGGGCATTGTACATCTCAAGTAGAGGGGAGGGAGATAGAAATGAGTGATTTTGGAGGTATTTGGTTAGATTAAGTGCTGATTTTGTCCAAAATTTCTAAAAAATTAGCACATAATTTTTTGTTCATTGTTAATGAAGGCTGAGTTAATGTGTCTTACTTGCCTAGTTTACAGAGATTATGAGTCACTAAAATACATATTATACGCATTAAATTGTTTAGTTTGAAGAATCCTTGACTCTTGACCCTTAGTTTTTGCCATTATGGGATTGAATGCGACTAGTGATGCGGAGATTGTGGACTTAGAAAATTATTTGTTTTGTGTCTTTATTTTACACCCATTCAATGTTATTTCCATGTCTTTATGCTACCCTTATCATTCTTAATCCTAACCGTTAGCTTACTCGAGTTAAGGATTTGAGCAATCACAAGTGTCTCGTTCATGGATCGGGATGATCATTTGTGGTTTTGTTGATTTTTCGAGAGTATTGGTATAGGTAAAGATGAAATGACTCACCTTGTTAACCTTTGTGTTGTGTCAACCCATTTGCCTTTTTGAACAGTTGCATCTAGACTCTAGTGGTGGAAATTATTATCCTTGCCACGCTTATGATAGAATTCTCGCCATGACTGAGCAGTTGAGTGATCATCAAAAATAAAACACATAAATTAGTGAGAGTATGAGTATGATTCGTTTTTCCTTTCATGAGGTGCTCGGTTTAAAATTTTCTAGCATTGGTAGTTTTTAAATTCATATCTTCTTGGATAACTTGAGAGATATCTTTTTGAGAATTATTTAAAAGGTATACTTGAGGGCAAGTAGAAGTCAATTGAGGATATAGATGACATCAAATGTTTAATACTTTTATATATCAAATTCTGGCGTTTATTGCCTTGTTTTATACTGTTTTTATAAGAATCTAGTACTTAATTCATTTATATTTTAGGTTCATATAATTAAGGCATTGGAACGGAAAAGATGCGAAAAAATGGCAAAAATGACAAACAACAAGAAAAACCGCATTCAGGAGGAAACTACGGCGTAGTTTGACAAACTACGCCGTAGTTAATTATTATTGGAGAGGATATTTATGCTTACAAAGAACTACAGCGTAGTTGGCCCGTAGGGACTACGCCGTAGTTATTATTTGCTAAAGAATGCCGCGTTGAAAAAACTACGGCGTAGTTGGAACCTATAAATACGTCGTTGCTTGTGACTACTTCAGGGACTAAGTATGTGCAAAAGTTTTAAGTTACAAGGATTATAATTATTACGACAAAAACGATGAGGGACTAGATTCGCCAAAGTCCCGAACTATTATTTAAGCATATGTGTGTGTACACCCCCACATACACACACACACACACACACACACACACACACACACACACACACACACACACACAAATATATATATATATATATATATATATATATATATATATATATATATATATATAATATTATATCATATTTAGAATCAAATGAGAAGTTTCTTAAAATAAGAAGGATAAGAAGTAACTATAACCGCAAATCCGAGATGCACCGACTCAAACTAGAATGCAATCTCTATAATCTAAGATTGCATTAATAAAACATCATAATGGTTTTCTAGCTTTTATTTAGATCATATACATATATAGATGCATTTCATGATTCTTTTCTTTTTTGTTCCTTTTGCATGCTCGAAATAATTAAAAAATCAATTTGCACCATTTACAACATCAATTAACTTTGAAACTCTACATGGTGCATCTAACTGAAAGAAAAATGCATCTATTGCAAGTCGTTGCATCTCAGATGTGTGGTTTAAGTCACTTCTCACCATTCTTATTTTAATTTACTTCTTACTGGATCCTTACTCTCTCTCTCTCTCTCTCTCTATATATATATATATATATATATATATATATATATATATATATACCATTAGAAAAGGCAGATTCAATTAATTCATTCATTCGGAGGTTTTCTTGTGTGGTTTTGTGCGACGCAAGACAAATGAGTAAAAGGGACGAGTAGTTCGGTATAAGGAAAAACCTTTTGGTGTTTATTATAGCATTCTATTAAAAGATTGGGATTTGGGAGCACTAATCTAGCACGATTTGTAATCATGCTTCAACTTTTTATGGTCAGTTTAATTTAATTATTTTGATTTATCAGATCTATCGATTTAATTTGTTGATGTTATGATATTAATTTTGCTTTATTATTTGTTCGCCAGCGTTTCGTTTATTTATTAACCATTTGATTAATATTTTATGATCTTATAGTATTACTTGCAATTTTATCGGATAATTTATGTAGTATGCTTGTGTAACTTTGAATTCCCTTCTAATAAGTATTGATATGAGGTTGAGTGTGTACTAGGTAATAAGTGACCGTCTGAATCTTAGCGTGCGTGATTAACTGCGAATAACCAATCCTAGTAGTTGTTTAACCTATGCCCATTAGGCTACCCCTCAGTAATAAATACTTGGTTAGGAGTGCGAGACAAAACACTAAGGCATATCTCATAAAGTAGTTAGAAAATCTTAAAAACTATGAACTGAGAATAGGTTAATTCTCCATGCGAGTCTATTCTACTCAGGAATCATAGGTTATTCGAGGATGTGGTTTTAAGCATGATGAAATTAGACCTTCTTTAAGATTGTAATAATAAATTGCACTTAGCTCATAATAATTAAATGCGTTTATCCATTTAGTTGCCTGCCAGTATACCAATTTTCTTAATTAGTAATACCAAGTTAATTACCGCTATATATTTTCTTTCAAATTAATCATCAAAACAACTTTAAAAATGTGACAACCCCTAAACTCAAATAGTAGACCACCCTTTTGGGACGACCTTAGATTTACCAATCATGCACTACATACGATCGGGTTACCTGCCCGTTAGTATGTTGTAGACCATAGGTAATCAAGTTTTATAAATTTAAGACTTAATAATAATTTAAACAATTATCACGCATTAATCTTCTTAGGAGCCTTAAAGGAGGAGAAGTAATAGACATCCAAACTACCAAGAACGGATTTAATTAGAGTGAAACGCCCACCAATAGATTGAGACTTGGATTTTCAACTAGAGATGCGCTTATGAAATCTCTCGACAAGAGGTGACCAATGATTACATCTTGACATATTGGCTCTGATAAGAAGACCCAAGTAGATTCAATGGAATTGAGAGGCTAAGGAACCAATGGTGGAAGCAAGGGAGTTCAATTTAACATTAGAAGCACCAATACCATATAGCTTACTTTTGTTGAAGTTGACCTTAAGGTTAAAAGAGAGATGAAAACAGTAAGAATCCACAACAAATTCATAGCATTGGATCTCAACCAATCCCCCAAAATTAAAGCGTGAGCCATAAATTAGAGATGAGAAGGTGAACTGAGTCATTCCCCACTTTGATACCCCTGAAGATGTTATGGTTTGATGCTTCAATAAGAGCCACGTTGAAAGCTTCCATCGCCAATATAATAAGGAAAGGAGATAGGAGGTCTCCTTGACGAAGCCCTCTCTCAATCTTAAACTCCTTTGTTGGAGAACCATTAACTAGAATCGAAGCAAAAGCCGAATTAAGGCACGAACGGATCTAAATTCTTCATTTATAACTAAAACCCATTTGTTCTTAGATAGAGAATAGAATGTCCCAACTTAATGAGTCAAAGGATTTTTTTAAAATCAACTTTAAAGAACATTAGGCGTTTCTTATGCTTCTTTAACCAAGCAATAATCCCATTAAGCATGAGGGGCCATCGATGATTTGACGACCTTTTATGTAGGCCATTTGAACCTCTCCAACAACCGAAGGTAGAACACATAAGAGACGTTTGGCAAGAATTACGGCAATGATTTTGTATTGTCTACCAATAAGACTAATTGGACGAAAGTCACTAATGACTAGGGGTCTTCCACTTTAGGGACAAGAGTGATAAAACAGGAGTTCATGTGGTATTTAAGCCTGAAACTTCAATGTCTTTAACAAACGAAACAATATCAGGTTCGAGCATGTTCTAATATTCTTGAAGAATTTGAAAGAAAATTTATGGGGACCCAGGGCTTTAAATCTACCAGAATTTAAAACCGCCTAGAATGGACTATCAAGAATATGTAAATCTTCAACAGAGAATTGTTTAAAGAGATTACTAGAGTACATAGGTGTAGGTTGATTACCTTTAATAAAACAGGCATGAAAGGAGTTAAACATATAGTTTTTAATTTCCAAAGGCTATGTAATCCATTCTCCATGGATGTTAAGCCCGTTGATTCTAGACCGGTTTCTTCTACTGTTTATGATCCCATGAAAAAAATGTAAATTTTCATCGCCCTTAGCAGCCCAACGCAACTTAGCATTTTGCTTGAGATCCTTTACTTTATGATATTCTAAATCCATGAGTAACTTAATTGAAGAGTTTCTTTATTCAATCTCAAAGAATAAGAGGCAACTGGATTCTGACTTTATATCCATACTATCAATAAGGCTTGTTTAGTCTTGAAACTAATCATAGAAATCACATTAGAATTAGAAGTACCCTCTCTGTGACGCCCAACAACCATAGTTTCCCCAGGAGGATTTAACAAGCTCAGGAAATTCAAGATGCTTTAACCATGAATTGAAAAGTTTAAAAGGGGTATGGCCGAAGTCAGGGGCTGAGCATTTAAGAAGTATAGGAGTGTGATAGTGTAAGACATATTTATGGGTTTTGATTATACTTTTAGGTCGAATTCAAATGGGTACATTCTGAAATAGCTCAACTATTGAACGAATAACTTTTTTCGAACTATATTCAGAATTATTATTTTGCACTTATCCTTTTTTGTTGTTTTAGTCAACCAAAAATTCTGATTGATATCTATATTACATTCAATGCGTGTATCATATTTTTTGAAATCAAGAAATTCTTGAAAACTTATAATTATAATATAGAGGTGAATTATTTGAGGACAAGTTTTAGCCCACATACTAAGGGACTAATCTAGACCATCTATTTTATTAGATTAAAAAAGACAAGATTTAAAATTAAAAAATAATAGAGGGATCAAAAATGTAAATTTACTAAAACTCACACTAACCACTCCCTCATTATTTGTAGAGTTGACAAGTCTTGTCCAAATTACAATTAATTTACTTTTTTGACATTTTGTACGTTTTTAAGTTTGTTTACGTTTTTGTACGTTTTCATAAGTTTTCGTCCACTTTCGTGCGCTTTTTTTGCGCGTTTTCGTTTGTTTCCGCATGTTTTCGTCTGTTTTCGCGCGTTATCGTTTGTTTTTAGACGTTCTCACTCGTTTTCTTATTTTCTCGCACGATTTCATACGTTTTCGCACGTTTTCGTCTCTCTCCACATTTTTTCTTCTGTTTTGTCTACTTTCGCACATTTTCTTTTGTTTTCACACGTTTTAGTCAGTTTATGGACATTTTTTACGTTTTTGCATGTTTTCTTACGTTTTCATACGCTTTTGCACGCTTTCGCATGCTTTCGTCCGCATTTGTGCATTCGTCGCCTTTTGCTCATTTTTGCCAGCTTTCGTGCGTTTATGCCATCTTTCACGCATTTTCGCCAACTTTTACGAGTTTTCGCCATAGGTAAACTCAAATAATTTAAACTACACATAGTAGACCACACCTCTTGGACGACTCGATTTACTATCATGGCACTACACACGATCGGGTTTTCCTTGCCCGTTAGTGTGTTGTAGACAATAGGTAATTGAGTTTAATAAATTTAAGACTTAAAAAATAATTTAAACAATTATCACGCATCAATCTTCTTAGGAGCCTTAAAGGAGGAGAAGTAATAGACATCTAAACTACCAATAATGGTTTTAATTAAAGTGAAGCGCCCACTAATAGATTAAGACTTGGATTTCTAATTCGAGATGCGCTTAGGAAATCTCTCGACAACAGGTGACCAATGGTTACATCTTGTCATATTGGCTCCAATAAGAAGACCCAAGTAGATACAAGGGAATTAAGAGGCTAAGCAACTAATGGTGGAAGCAAGGGGGGGGGGGGGGGGGGGGGGGGGGGGGGGGAGGGGGGGGGGGGGGTGGGGGGGGGGTGGGGGGGGGGAGGGGGGGGGGGGGGGGGGGGGGGTGGGGGGGGGGGGGGAGTTCAATTCCATATTAGAAGCACCAATACCATATAGCTTACTTTTGTTGAAGTTGACCTTAAGGCTGGAAGAAAGATGAAAACAAGTGAGAATCCACAACAAATTCATAGCATTGGATCTCGACCACTCCCCTAAAATTACAGCGTTAGCCGCAAATTGGAGATGAGAAAGGTGAACCGAGTCGTTCCCCACTTTGATACCCCTGAAGATGTACAGTTTGATGCTTCAAGAAGAGCCATGTTGAAATATTCCATCGCTAGTATAATAAGGAAAGGTGATAGGAGGTCTCCTTGGCGAAGCCTTCTCTCAATCTTAAACATCTTTGTTGGAGAACTATTAACTAGAATCGAAGCAAAAGCCGAATTAAGGCATGAGCGAATCCAAATTACCAATAATAAACTACAACGATTAGTTTCTTAGATAAGAGAATAGAATGTCCCAACTAGATGAGTCAAAGGGATTTTATTTTAAAAATCATCTTTAAGGAACGATTAACATTCTTAGCTTCATTACCTACAGCAATAATCTCATTAAGCAATGCGGGCCATCCGATGATTGACGACCTTTATAAGTAGGCCTTTGAACCTCTCTAACAATCCGAAGGTAGAACACAAATGAGAGACGTTTGGCAAGAATTTTGGCAATGATTTTGTATTGTCTACAAATAAGACTAATTGGATAAAAGTCACTAATGACTAGGGGTCTTCCACTTTAGGGACAAGAGTAATAAAACAGGAGTTCATGTGGTATTAGGCCTGAAACTTCAATGTCTTTGACATAAAAACAACCTTAACGAAACATATAGGTATGGAAGCCATGTTCTAAAATATAGATTCTTAAAGAATTTAAAGAAAATTCATCGGGAACCCAGGCTTAAATCAACGAATTCAAAACCGCCTCATTAATCTCCTTAATAGTGAACGGACAATCAAGAATATGTAAATCTTCAACAGAGAGTTATTTAAAGAGATTACTAGAGTACATAGGTTTAGGTTGATTACCATCAATAAAACGGGCATGAAAGGAGTTGAACATATGGTTTTTAATTTCCAAAGGCTATGTAATGCATTCTCCATAGATGTTAAGCCCGTTGATTCTAGACCGATTTCTTCTACTGTTTATGATCCCATGAAAAAAATGTGAATTTTCATTGCCCTCAGCAGCCCAACGCAACTTAGCATTTTGCTTGAGATCCTTTACTTTACGATATTCTAAATCCGTGAGTAACTTCATTGAAAAGTTTCTTTATTCGATATCAGAGAATGAGAGGCAACTGGATTCTGACTTTATATCCATACTATCAATAAGGCTTGTTTAGTCTTGAAACTAATCATAGAAATCCCATTAGAATTAGAAGTACCCTCTCTGTGACGCCCAACAACCATAGTTTCCCAGGAGGATTTAACAAGCTCAGGAAAGTCAAGATGCTCTAACCATGAATTAAAAAGTTTAAAAGGAGTAGGGCCGAAGTCAGGGCTGAGCAGTTGAGAAGTACAGGAGTGTGATAGTGTAAGACGTATTTACGTGTTTTGATTATACTTTTAGGTCGAAATCAAATGGGTACATTCTGAACTAGCTCAACTATTGAACGGATAACTTTTTTCGAACTATATTCAGAATTATTATTTTGCACTTATCTTTTTTTATTGTTTTAGTCAACCAAAAATTCTGATTGATATCTATATTACATTCAACGCGTGTATCATATTTTTTGAAATCATGAAATTCTTGAAAACTTATAATTATAATATAGAGGTGAATTATTTTGAGGACAAGTTTTAGCCCGCATACTAAGGGACTAATCTAGACCATCCATTTCATTAGATTAAAAAGACAAGATTTAAAATTAAAAACAAAAGGAGGGATCAAAAGTGTAAATTTACTAAAACTCACACTAACCAATCCCTCATTATTTGTAGAGTTGACAAGTCTTGCCCAAATTGAAATTAATTGACTTTTTGACATTTTGTATGTTTTTATGTTTTTTTGCTTTCTTATACATTTTTGTACGTTTTCATACGTTTTCGTCCACTATTGTGGCGCATTTTTTATTTGCGCGTTTTGTTCGTTTTCCGCATGTTTTCGTCGGTCTTTTCCGCGCGTTATCATCGTTTTTAGACGTTCTCGCACGCTTTATTATATTCTCGCACGATTTCTTACGTTTTCGCATGTTTTCATACGTTTTTGTCTCTCTCCACATTTTTCTTCTGTTTTGTCCGCTTTCGCACATTTTCTTTCGTTTTCACACGTTTAGTCAGTTTATGGACATTTTTTTACGTTTTTGCATGTTATCTTACGTTTTCTTACGCTTCCGTCCGCATTTGCGCGTTTTCGTCAGCTTTCGCGTGATTTTCTCGGCTTTCGCGTGTTTTCGCTAGCTTTCGCACGTTTATGCCATATTTCACGCGTTTTTTCCAGCTTTTGCGAGTTTTTGCCATAGGTAAACTTAAATAATTTAAACTCAAATAGTAGACCACCCTCTTGGGACGACCTCGGATTTACTAATCATGCACTACACACGATCGGGTTTCCTGCCCATTTAATTTTTTGTTCATTGCCCGTTAATGTTAGTAGTACAATAGGGTAATCGAGTTAATAAATTTAAATGACTTAAATAATAAATTTAAATACTTAATCACTATCAAATCTTCTAGGAGCCTTAAAGGAGGAGAAGTAATAGACATCCAAACTACCAAGAACGGATTTAATTAGAGTGAAGCGCCCACTAATAGATTGAGACTTGTATTTCTAATTCGAGATGCGCTTAGGAAATCTCTCGAAAAGAAGTGACCAATGGTTACATCTTGACATATTGGCTCCTATAAGAAGACCCAAGTAGATACAAGGGAATTGAGAGTCTAAGGAACTAATGGTGGAAGCAAGGGAGTTCAATTCCATATTAGAAGCCCAAACCAAATTAGCTTACTTTTTGTTGAAGTTAGCTTAAGGATGGAAGAGCAGAATTGAAAACAAGTAAGAATCCACCAACAAATTCATAGCATGAGATCTCGACCACTCCCTAAAATTACAGCGCGGCCACATATGTGTAATAGAAAAGAGTGAACCCGAGTCGTGTTTCCCCACTTTGATACCCTGAAGATGTACAGTTGATGCTTCAAAAGAGCCACGCTGAAAGGCTTCATTCGCCATATAAAAAGCAAGGCAATAGGAGGTCCTCCTTGATGAAGCCTTCTCTCAATCTAAACATCTTTGTTGAGAACTATTAACTAAATCGAAAGCAAAAGCACGAATTAAGGCATGACGAATCCAATTCTCCTATATGAAACTACAAACCTATTTGTTCTTAGAATAGAGAAAAGAATGTCCCAACTTAAATGAGTCAAAGTATTTTTTAAAATCAACTTTAAGAACCATTAACGTTCTTATGCTTCTTTAACTAAGCATATCTCATTAAGCATGAAGGGAGCCATCGATGATTTGACACTCTTATGTAGGACCATTTGAACCTCCTCTAACAACCGAAGGAAAACACATAAGACCATTTGCAAGAATTTGGTCAATGATTGTTGTATTGTGTCTACAAATAAGACTAATTGGAAAAAATCACTGAAAGACTAGGGACTTCACACGTTAGGGACAAAGTAATAAAACCGAGTTCATGTGTTAATAGAGCCTGAAACTTCAATGACTGTTGACAAACGAACAACAATATTAGATTGGGCATGTTCTAAATATTCGGTAAAGAATTTGAAAGAAAATTCATCGGGAGCCCAGAGGCTTTATAATCTAACCAAGAATTCAAAACCGCCTCATTAATCTCCTTAATATGACGAAATCAAGAATAGTAAATCTTCAACAAGAGTTTATTTAAAAGATTACTAGAGTCCATAGGTTTAGGTGATTACCATCAATTAAAACGGGCAGAAGGAGGTATGAACATATGGTTTTTAATTTCCAAAGGCTATGTAATGCATTCTCCATAGATGTTAAGCCCGTTGATTCTAGACCGATTTCTTCTACTGTTTATGATCCCATGAAAAAAATGTGAATTTTCATTGCCCTCAGCAGCCCAACGCAACTTAGCATTTTGCTTGAGATCCTTTACTTTACGATATTCTAAATCCGTGAGTAACTTCATTGAAAAGTTTCTTTATTCGATATCAGAAGAATAGAGGCAACTGGATTCGACTTTATATCCATACTAATCAATAAGGCTTGTTTAGTCTGGAAACGAACATAGAAACCCAATAGAATTAGAAGTACCCTCTCTGTGACAGCCCAACAACCATAGTTTTTTCCCCATGAGGATATAACCAGGCTCAGGAAAGTCAAGATGCTCTAACCATGAATTAAAAAGTTTAAAAGGGGTAGGGCCGAAATCGGGGGTTGAGTGTTTAAGAAGTACAGGAGTGTGATAGTGTAAGACGTATTTACGTGTTTTGATTATACTTTTAGGTCGAAATCAAATGGGTACATTCTGAAATAGCTCAACTATTGAACGGATAACTTTTTTCGAACTATAATCAGAATTATTATTTTTGGGCACTATCTTTTTTTATTGTTTTAGTCAACCAAAAATTCTGATTGATATCTATATTACATTCAACGCGTGTATCATATTTTTTAAAATCATGAAATTCTTGAAAACTTATAATTATAATATAGAGGTGAATTATTTTGAGGACAAGTTTTAGCCCGCATACTAAGGGACTAATCTAGACCATCCATTTCATTAGATTAAAAAGACAAAATTTAAAATTAAAAACAAAAGGAGGGATCAAAAGTGTAAATTTACTAAAACTCACACTAACCAATCCCTCATTATTTGTAGAGTTGACAAGTCTTGCCCAAATTGCAATTAATTGAGTTTTTGACATTTTGTATGTTTTTATGTTTTTTTGCTTTCTTATACATTTTTGTACGTTTTTCATACTTTTCGTCCACTCTTGTGTGCGCTTTTTTATTTGCCGCGTGTTTGTTCGTTTTCCGCATGTTTTCGTCTGTTTTCGCGCGTTATCATTCGTTTTTAGACGTTCTCGCACGCTTTATTATATTCTCGCACGATTTCTTACGTTTTCGCATGTTTTCATACGTTTTTGTCTCTCTCCACATTTTTCTTCTGTTTTGTCCGCTTTCGCACATTTTCTTTCGTTTTCACACGTTTAGTCAGTTTATGGACATTTTTTTACGTTTTTGCATGTTATCTTTAATCTTACGTTTTACATACGCTTTCCGTTCGCATATTGTCTCGTTTTCGTCAGCTTTCTCCCGCGCATTTTTGTCCGCCTTTTGCGCGTTTTCCGCCACTTTCGAGCGATTATCCATAATTTCAACTGCTTTTATTTCCTCCAGCTTTTGCGAGTATTTGGCCATAGGTAAACTTAAATAAATTTAAACTCAAATAGTAGACCACACCTCATTGGGAAACGACCTCGATTTTACTAATCCATGCACTACAACACGATCGGGTTTCCTGCCCGTTAATGTGTTGTAGACAATAGGTAATCGAGTTTAATAAATTTAAGACTTAAAAAATAATTTAAATAATTATCACGTATCAATCTTCTTAGGAGCCTTAAAGGAGGAGAAGTAATAGACATCCAAACTACCAAGAACGGATTTAATTAGAGTGAAGCGCCCACTAATAGATTGAGACTTGTATTTCTAATTCGAGATGCGCTTAGGAAATCTCTCGAAAAGAAGTGACCAATGGTTACATCTTGACATATTGGCTCCTATAAGAAGACCCAAGTAGATACAAGGGAATTGAGAGTCTAAGGAACTAATGGTGGAAGCAAGGGAGTTCAATTCCATATTAGAAGCACCAATACCATATAGCTTACTTTTGTTGAAGTTAGCCTTAAGGATGGAAGAGAGATGAAAACAAGTAAGAATCCACAACAAATTCATAGCATTGGATCTCGACCACTCCCCTAAAATTACAGCGTCAGCCACAAATTGGAGATGAGAAAGGTGAACCGAGTCGTTCCCCACTTTGATACCCCTGAAGATGTACAGTTTGATGCTTCAAGAAGAGCCACGTTGAAAGCTTCAATCGCCAATATAATAAGGAAAGGAGATAGGAGGTCTCCTTGATGAAGCCTTCTCTCAATCTTAAACATCTTTGTTGGAGAACTATTAACTAGAATCGAAGCAAAAGCCGAATTAAGGCATGAGCGAATCCAAATTCTCCATTTATAACTAAAACCTATTTGTTCTTAGATAGAGAATAGAATGTCCCAACTTAATGAGTCAAAGGATTTTTTTAAAATCAACTTTAAGGAACATTAAGCGTTTCTTATGCTTCTTTAACTAAGCAATAATCTCATTAAGCATGAGGGGCCATCGATGATTTGACGACCTTTTATGTAGGCCATTTGAACCTCTCTAACAACCGAAGGTAGAACACATGAGAGACATTTGGCAAGAATTTTGGCAATGATTTTGTATTGTCTACAAATAAGACTAATTGGATAAAAGTCACTAATGACTAGGGGTCTTCCACTTTAGGGACAAGAGTAATAAAACAGGAGTTCATGTGGTATTAGGCCTGAAACTTCAATGTCTTTGACAAACGAAACAATATTAGGTTTGGGCATGTTCTAATATTCTTAAAGAATTTGAAAGAAAATTCATCGGGACCCAGGGCTTTAAATCTAACAGAATTCAAAACCGCCTCATTAATCTCCTTAATAGTGAACGGACAATCAAGAATATGTAAATCTTCAACAGAGAGTTATTTAAAGAGATTACTAGAGTACATAGGTTTAGGTTGATTACCATCAATAAAACGGGCATGAAAGGAGTTGAACATATGGTTTTTAATTTCCAAAGGCTATGTAATGCATTCTCCATAGATGTTAAGCCCGTTGATTCTAGACCGATTTCTTCTACTGTTTATGATCCCATGAAAAAAATGTGAATTTTCATTGCCCTCAGCAGCCCAACGCAACTTAGCATTTTGCTTGAGATCCTTTACTTTACGATATTCTAAATCCGTGAGTAACTTCATTGAAAAGTTTCTTTATTCGATATCAGAGAATGAGAGGCAACTGGATTCTGACTTTATATCCATACTATCAATAAGGCTTGTTTAGTCTTGAAACTAATCATAGAAATCCCATTAGAATTAGAAGTACCCTCTCTGTGACGCCCAACAACCATAGTTTCCCAGGAGGATTTAACAAGCTCAGGAAAGTCAAGATGCTCTAACCATGAATTAAAAAGTTTAAAAGGAGTAGGGCCGAAGTCAGGGGCTGAGCATTTAAGAAGTACAGGAGTGTGATAGTGTAAGACGTATTTACGTGTTTTGATTATACTTTTAGGTCGAAATCAAATGGGTACATTCTGAACTAGCTCAACTATTGAACGGATAACTTTTTTCGAACATATTATAATTTTTATTTTTTGCACTTATCTTGTTTTATTGTTTTAGTCCTAACCAAAATTCGATTGATATCTATATTACATTCAACGCGTGTATCATATTTTTTGAAATCATGAAATTCTTGAAAACTTATAATTATAATATAGAGGTGAGTTAATTTGAGGACAAGTTTTAGCCCACATACTAAGGGACTAATCTAGACCATCCATTTTATTAGATTAAGATTTAAGATTAAAAAAACATAGAGGAACCAAAAGTGTAAATTTACTAAAACTCACTACCTACAACCAATCCTCAATATTTGTAGAAGGTGACAAGTCTTGCCCAAATTGAAATTAATTGACTTTTTGACATTTTGTATGTTTTTATGTTTTTTTGCTTTCTTATACATTTTTGTACGTTTTCATACGTTTTCGTCCACTATTGTGCGCTTTTTTTGCGCGTTTTTGTTCGTTTCCGCATGTTTTCGTCTGTTTTCGCTCGTTAATCCATTCGTTTTTAGACGTTCCGATCTCAAAGAAAGTCAGATCCGCTCGCGCGCACGGCTTTATTAATATCCTCGCACGATTTCTTTACTTTTCGGGCATGTTTTCATACGTTTTTGTCGCTCTCCACATTTTTCTTCTTTTTGTCCGCTTTCCGCAACATTTTCTTCGTTTCACACGTTAGTCAGTTTATGGACATTTTTTTACGTTTTTGCATGTTATCTTACGTTTTCATACGCTTTCGTCCGCATTTGCTCGTTTTCGTCAGCTTTCGCGCATTTTTGTCGCCTTTTGCGCGTTTTCGCCAGCTTTCGCGCGTTTATGCCATATTTCACGCGTTTTTTCCAGCTTTTGCGAGTTTTTGCCATAGGCAAAACTTAAATAATTTAAACTACACATAGTAGACCACACCTCTTGGACGACTCGATTTACTATCATGGCACTACACACGATCGGGTTTTCCTTGCCCGTTAATGTGGTTGTAGACAATAGGTAATCGAGTTTAATAAATTTAAGACTTAAAAAATAATTTAAATAATTATCACGTATCAATCTTCTTAGGAGCCTTAAAGGAGGAGAAGTAATAGACATCCAAACTACCAAGAACGGATTTAATTAGAGTGAAGCGCCCACTAATAGATTGAGACTTGTATTTCTAATTCGAGATGCGCTTAGGAAATCTCTCGACAAGAGGTGACCAATGGTTACATCTTGACATATTGGCTCCAATAGGAAGACCCAAGTAGATACAAGGGAATTGAGAGGCTAAGCAACTAATGGTGGAAGCAAGGGGGGGGGGGGGGGGGGGGGGGGGGGGGGGGAGGGGGGGGGGGGGGTGGGGGGGGGGTGGGGGGGGGGAGGGGGGGGGGGGGGGGGGGGGGGTGGGGGGGGGGGGGGAGTTCAATTCCATATTAGAAGCACCATACCAATAGCTTACTTTTGTTGAAGTTAGCCTTAAGGATGGAAGAGAGATGAAAACAAGTAAGAATCCACAACAAATTCATAGCATTGGATCTCGACCACTCCCCTAAAATTACAGCGTCAGCCACAAATTGGAGATGAGAAAGGTGAACCGAGTCGTTCCCCACTTTGATACCCCTGAAGATGTACAGTTTGATGCTTCAAGAAGAGCCACGTTGAAAGCTTCAATCGCCAATATAATAAGGAAAGGAGATAGGAGGTCTCCTTGATGAAGCCTTCTCTCAATCTTAAACATCTTTGTTGGAGAACTATTAACTAGAATCGAAGCAAAAGCCGAATTAAGGCATGAGCGAATCCAAATTACCAATAATAAACTACAACGATTAGTTTCTTAGATAAGAGAATAGAATGTCCCAACTAGATGAGTCAAAGGGATTTTATTTTAAAAATCATCTTTAAGGAACGATTAACATTCTTAGCTTCATTACCTACAGCAATAATCTCATTAAGCAATGCGGGCCATCCGATGATTGACGACCTTTATAAGTAGGCCTTTGAACCTCTCTAACAATCCGAAGGTAGAACACAAATGAGAGACGTTTGGCAAGAATTTTGGCAATGATTTTGTATTGTCTACAAATAAGACTAATTGGATAAAAGTCACTAATGACTAGGGGTCTTCCACTTTAGGGACAAGAGTAATAAAACAGGAGTTCATGTGGTATTAGGCCTGAAACTTCAATGTCTTTGACATAAAAACAACCTTAACGAAACATATAGGTATGGAAGCCATGTTCTAAAATATAGATTCTTAAAGAATTTAAAGAAAATTCATCGGGAACCCAGGCTTAAATCAACGAATTCAAAACCGCCTCATTAATCTCCTTAATAGTGAACGGACAATCAAGAATATGTAAATCTTCAACAGAGAGTTATTTAAAGAGATTACTAGAGTACATAGGTTTAGGTTGATTACCATCAATAAAACGGGCATGAAAGGAGTTGAACATATGGTTTTTAATTTCCAAAGGCTATGTAATGCATTCTCCATAGATGTTAAGCCCGTTGATTCTAGACCGATTTCTTCTACTGTTTATGATCCCATGAAAAAAATGTGAATTTTCATTGCCCTCAGCAGCCCAACGCAACTTAGCATTTTGCTTGAGATCCTTTACTTTACGATATTCTAAATCCGTGAGTAACTTCATTGAAAAGTTTCTTTATTCGATATCAGAGAATGAGAGGCAACTGGATTCTGACTTTATATCCATACTATCAATAAGGCTTGTTTAGTCTTGAAACTAATCATAGAAATCCCATTAGAATTAGAAGTACCCTCTCTGTGACGCCCAACAACCATAGTTTCCCAGGAGGATTTAACAAGCTCAGGAAAGTCAAGATGCTCTAACCATGAATTAAAAAGTTTAAAAGGGGTAGGGCCGAAGTCAGGGCTGAGCAGTTAAGAAGTACAGGAGTGTGATAGTGTAAGACGTATTTACGTGTTTTGATTATACTTTTAGGTCGAAATCAAATGGGTACATTCTGAACTAGCTCAACTATTGAACGGATAACTTTTTTCGAACTATATTCAGAATTATTATTTTGCACTTATCTTTTTTTATTGTTTTAGTCAACCAAAAATTCTGATTGATATCTATATTACATTCAACGCGTGTATCATATTTTTTGAAATCATGAAATTCTTGAAAACTTATAATTATAATATAGAGGTGAATTATTTTGAGGACAAGTTTTAGCCCGCATACTAAGGGACTAATCTAGACCATCCATTTCATTAGATTAAAAAGACAAGATTTAAAATTAAAAACAAAAGGAGGGATCAAAAGTGTAAATTTACTAAAACTCACACTAACCAATCCCTCATTATTTGTAGAGTTGACAAGTCTTGCCCAAATTGAAATTAATTGACTTTTTGACATTTTGTATGTTTTTATGTTTTTTTGCTTTCTTATACATTTTTGTACGTTTTCATACGTTTTCGTCCACTATTGTGGCGCATTTTTTATTTGCGCGTTTTGTTCGTTTTCCGCATGTTTTCGTCGGTCTTTTCCGCGCGTTATCATCGTTTTTAGACGTTCTCGCACGCTTTATTATATTCTCGCACGATTTCTTACGTTTTCGCATGTTTTCATACGTTTTTGTCTCTCTCCACATTTTTCTTCTGTTTTGTCCGCTTTCGCACATTTTCTTTCGTTTTCACACGTTTAGTCAGTTTATGGACATTTTTTTACGTTTTTGCATGTTATCTTACGTTTTCATACGCTTTCGTCCGCATTTGCTCGTTTTCGTCAGCTTTCGCGCATTTTTGTCGCCTTTTGCGCGTTTTCGCCAGCTTTCGCGCGTTTATGCCATATTTCACGCGTTTTTTCCAGCTTTTGCGAGTTTTTGCCATAGGTAAACTTAAATAATTTAAACTCAAATAGTAGACCACCCTCTTGGGACGACCTCGGATTTACTAATCATGCACTACACACGATCGGGTTTCCTGCCCATTTAATTTTTTGTTCATTGCCCGTTAATGTTAGTAGTACAATAGGGTAATCGAGTTAATAAATTTAAATGACTTAAATAATAAATTTAAATACTTAATCACTATCAAATCTTCTAGGAGCCTTAAAGGAGGAGAAGTAATAGACATCCAAACTACCAAGAACGGATTTAATTAGAGTGAAGCGCCCACTAATAGATTGAGACTTGTATTTCTAATTCGAGATGCGCTTAGGAAATCTCTCGAAAAGAAGTGACCAATGGTTACATCTTGACATATTGGCTCCTATAAGAAGACCCAAGTAGATACAAGGGAATTGAGAGTCTAAGGAACTAATGGTGGAAGCAAGGGAGTTCAATTCCATATTAGAAGCCCAAACCAAATTAGCTTACTTTTTGTTGAAGTTAGCTTAAGGATGGAAGAGCAGAATTGAAAACAAGTAAGAATCCACCAACAAATTCATAGCATGAGATCTCGACCACTCCCTAAAATTACAGCGCGGCCACATATGTGTAATAGAAAAGAGTGAACCCGAGTCGTGTTTCCCCACTTTGATACCCTGAAGATGTACAGTTGATGCTTCAAAAGAGCCACGCTGAAAGGCTTCATTCGCCATATAAAAAGCAAGGCAATAGGAGGTCCTCCTTGATGAAGCCTTCTCTCAATCTAAACATCTTTGTTGAGAACTATTAACTAAATCGAAAGCAAAAGCACGAATTAAGGCATGACGAATCCAATTCTCCTATATGAAACTACAAACCTATTTGTTCTTAGAATAGAGAAAAGAATGTCCCAACTTAAATGAGTCAAAGTATTTTTTAAAATCAACTTTAAGAACCATTAACGTTCTTATGCTTCTTTAACTAAGCATATCTCATTAAGCATGAAGGGAGCCATCGATGATTTGACACTCTTATGTAGGACCATTTGAACCTCCTCTAACAACCGAAGGAAAACACATAAGACCATTTGCAAGAATTTGGTCAATGATTGTTGTATTGTGTCTACAAATAAGACTAATTGGAAAAAATCACTGAAAGACTAGGGACTTCACACGTTAGGGACAAAGTAATAAAACCGAGTTCATGTGTTAATAGAGCCTGAAACTTCAATGACTGTTGACAAACGAACAACAATATTAGATTGGGCATGTTCTAAATATTCGGTAAAGAATTTGAAAGAAAATTCATCGGGAGCCCAGAGGCTTTATAATCTAACCAAGAATTCAAAACCGCCTCATTAATCTCCTTAATATGACGAAATCAAGAATAGTAAATCTTCAACAAGAGTTTATTTAAAAGATTACTAGAGTCCATAGGTTTAGGTGATTACCATCAATTAAAACGGGCAGAAGGAGGTATGAACATATGGTTTTTAATTTCCAAAGGCTATGTAATGCATTCTCCATAGATGTTAAGCCCGTTGATTCTAGACCGATTTCTTCTACTGTTTATGATCCCATGAAAAAAATGTGAATTTTCATTGCCCTCAGCAGCCCAACGCAACTTAGCATTTTGCTTGAGATCCTTTACTTTACGATATTCTAAATCCGTGAGTAACTTCATTGAAAAGTTTCTTTATTCGATATCAGAAGAATAGAGGCAACTGGATTCGACTTTATATCCATACTAATCAATAAGGCTTGTTTAGTCTGGAAACGAACATAGAAACCCAATAGAATTAGAAGTACCCTCTCTGTGACAGCCCAACAACCATAGTTTTTTCCCCATGAGGATATAACCAGGCTCAGGAAAGTCAAGATGCTCTAACCATGAATTAAAAAGTTTAAAAGGAGTAGGGCCGAAGTCAGGGGCTGAGCATTTAAGAAGTACAGGAGTGTGATAGTGTAAGACGTATTTACGTGTTTTGATTATACTTTTAGGTCGAAATCAAATGGGTACATTCTGAACTAGCTCAACTATTGAACGGATAACTTTTTTCGAACTATATTCAGAATTATTATTTTGCACTTATCTTTTTTTATTGTTTTAGTCAACCAAAAATTCTGATTGATATCTATATTACATTCAACGCGTGTATCATATTTTTTGAAATCATGAAATTCTTGAAAACTTATAATTATAATATAGAGGTGAATTATTTTGAGGACAAGTTTTAGCCCGCATACTAAGGGACTAATCTAGACCATCCATTTCATTAGATTAAAAAGACAAGATTTAAAATTAAAAACAAAAGGAGGGATCAAAAGTGTAAATTTACTAAAACTCACACTAACCAATCCCTCATTATTTGTAGAGTTGACAAGTCTTGCCCAAATTGAAATTAATTGACTTTTTGACATTTTGTATGTTTTTATGTTTTTTTGCTTTCTTATACATTTTTGTACGTTTTCATACGTTTTCGTCCACTATTGTGCGCTTTTTTTGCGCGTTTTTGTTCGTTTCCGCATGTTTTCGTCTGTTTTCGCGCGTTATCATTCGTTTTTAGACGTTCTCGCACGCTTTATTATATTCTCGCACGATTTCTTACGTTTTCGCATGTTTTCATACGTTTTTGTCTCTCTCCACATTTTTCTTCTGTTTTGTCCGCTTTCGCACATTTTCTTTCGTTTTCACACGTTTAGTCAGTTTATGGACATTTTTTTACGTTTTTGCATGTTATCTTACGTTTTCATACGCTTTCGTCCGCATTTGCTCGTTTTCGTCAGCTTTCGCGCATTTTTGTCGCCTTTTGCGCGTTTTCGCCAGCTTTCGCGCGTTTATGCCATATTTCACGCGTTTTTTCCAGCTTTTGCGAGTTTTTGCCATAGGTAAACTTAAATAATTTAAACTCAAATAGTAGACCACCCTCTTGGGACGACCTCGGATTTACTAATCATGCACTACACACGATCGGGTTTCCTGCCCGTTAATGTGTTGTAGACAATAGGTAATCGAGTTTAATAAATTTAAGACTTAAAAAATAATTTAAATAATTATCACGTATCAATCTTCTTAGGAGCCTTAAAGGAGGAGAAGTAATAGACATCCAAACTACCAAGAACGGATTTAATTAGAGTGAAGCGCCCACTAATAGATTGAGACTTGTATTTCTAATTCGAGATGCGCTTAGGAAATCTCTCGAAAAGAAGTGACCAATGGTTACATCTTGACATATTGGCTCCTATAAGAAGACCCAAGTAGATACAAGGGAATTGAGAGTCTAAGGAACTAATGGTGGAAGCAAGGGAGTTCAATTCCATATTAGAAGCACCAATACCATATAGCTTACTTTTGTTGAAGTTAGCCTTAAGGATGGAAGAGAGATGAAAACAAGTAAGAATCCACAACAAATTCATAGCATTGGATCTCGACCACTCCCCTAAAATTACAGCGTCAGCCACAAATTGGAGATGAGAAAGGTGAACCGAGTCGTTCCCCACTTTGATACCCCTGAAGATGTACAGTTTGATGCTTCAAGAAGAGCCACGTTGAAAGCTTCAATCGCCAATATAATAAGGAAAGGAGATAGGAGGTCTCCTTGATGAAGCCTTCTCTCAATCTTAAACATCTTTGTTGGAGAACTATTAACTAGAATCGAAGCAAAAGCCGAATTAAGGCATGAGCGAATCCAAATTCTCCATTTATAACTAAAACCTATTTGTTCTTAGATAGAGAATAGAATGTCCCAACTTAATGAGTCAAAGGATTTTTCATAATCAACTTTGAGGAACATTAGGCGTATCTTTTGCTTCTTTGATGGAGGTATAATCTCATGCATGAGGGGCCATCGATGATTTGACGACCTTTTATGTAGGCCATTTGAACCTCACCAACAACCGAAGGTAGAACACATGAGAGACGTTTGGTAAGAATTTTGGCAATGATTTTGTATTGTCTACCAATAAGACTAATTGGATGAAAGTCACTAATGACTAGGGGGTCTTCCACTTTAGGGACAAGAGTGATAAAACAGGAGTTCATGTGGTATTTAAGCCTGAAACTTCAATGTCTTTAACAAACGAAACAATATCAGGTTCGAGCATGTTCTAATATTCTTGAAGAATTTGAAAGAAAATTTATGGGGACCCAGGGCTTTAAATCTACCAGAATTTAAAACCGCCTAGAATGGACTATCAAGAATATGTAAATCTTCAACAGAGAATTGTTTAAAGAGATTACTAGAGTACATAGGTGTAGGTTGATTACCTTTAATAAAACAGGCATGAAAGGAGTTAAACATATAGTTTTAATTCCAATAGGCTATTGTAATCCATTCTCCATTGGATGTTAAGACCCTTTGATCAAGACCGTACTTCCTACTGTTTTAGATCCATGAAAAAAATGTAAATTTCTCATCGCCTTATCAGCCCAACGCAACTTATGGCATTTTGCTTATGAGATCCTTAACTTTATGTAATATTCTAAAGCCATGAAGTAACTTGAAATGAAGAGTTTCTTTATTCAATCGTCAAAGAATAAGAGGCAACTGGATTCTGACTTTATATCCATACTATCAATAAGGCTTGTTTAGTCTTGAAACTAATCATAGAAATCACATTAGAATTAGAAGTACCCTCTCTGTGACGCCCAACAACCATAGTTTCCCCAGGAGGATTTAACAAGCTCAGGAAATTCAAGATGCTTTAACCATGAATTGAAAAGTTTACAAGGTCTGCCGAAGTCAGTGCTGAGCATTTAAAAGTATAGATGTGATAGTGCGTAAGACATATTTAATGGTTTTTGATAATACTTTTAAGCGAATTCAAATGGGTACATTCTGAAATACTCAACTATTGAACGAATAACTTTTTTCGAACTATATTTAGAATTATTATTTTGCACTTATCCTTTTTTGTTGTTTTAGTCAACCAAAAATTCTGATTGATATCTATATTACATTCAATGCGTGTATCATATTTTTTGAAATCAAGAAATTCTTGAAAACTTATAATTATAATATAGAGGTGAATTATTTGAGGACAAGTTTTAAGCCACATACTAAGGGACTAATTTAGATTATCTATTTTATTAGATTAAAAAGACAAAATTTAAAATTAAAAAAACATAGAGGGATTAAAAGTGTAAATTTACTAAAACTCACACTAACCATTCCATCATTATTTGTAGAGTTGACAAATCTTGCCAAAATTGCTATTAATTGGCTTTTTTACAATTGTACATTTTTTAAAGTTTGTTTACGTTTTTTTACGATTTCAAAGTTTTTTCGTCCACTTTCGTGCCGCATTTTATTGCGGCGTTTTCGTTTGTTTCCGCATTTTCGACTGTTTTCAGCGCGATATCGTTTGTTTAGACTCTCACTCGTTTTCTTATTTTCTCGCACGATTTCATACGTTTTCGCACGTTTTCGTCTCTCTTCACACTTTTTCTTCTGTTTTGTCTACTTTCGCACATTTTCTTTTGTTTTCACACGTTTTAGTCAGTTTATGGACATTTTCTTACGTTTTTGCATGTTTTCTTACGTTTTCATACGTTTTCGCACGCTTTCGCATGCTTTCGTCCGCATTTGTGCATTCGACGCCTTTTGCTCATTTTTTGCCAGCTTTCGTCGTTATGCCATCTTCCCCCCCCCCCCCGTTGTGGGAAACCCCCCAATTGGGGGGGGTACCCCCCCCCCCCCCCCCCCCCCCCACCAAAAGGTAAAAAAAAAAACAAACCACGCATTTTCGCCAACTTTTACGAGTTTTCGCCATAGGTAAACTCAAATAATTTAAACTTAAATAGTAGACCACCCTCTTGGGATGACCTTGGATTTACCAATCATGCATTATACATGGTCGGGTTCCCTGCCCGTTAGTGTGTTGTAGACAATAGGTAATTGAGTTTAATAAATTAAGAACTAAAATAATTTAACAATTATCACGCATCAATCTTTCTTAGAGCCTAAAGGAGGAGAAGTATTAACATCTAAACTACCAATAATGTTAATAAAGTGAAGCGCACACTATAGATTAAAGACTTGATTCTAATTCGAGATGCGCTTAGGAAATCTCTCGACAACAGGTGACCAATGGTTACATCTTGTCATATTGGCTCCAATAAGAAGACCCAAGTAGATACAAGGGAATTAAGAGTCTAAGGAACCAATGGTGGAAGCAAGGGAGTTCAATTCCATATTAGAATCACCAAACCAAATACTAACTTTTGTTTGAAGTTGACCTTTTAAGGCTGAAAAGATGAAAACAAGTGAGAATCCACACAAATTCAAGCATTGGATCTCGAAACCACATCCCGTAAAAATACCGCGTTTAGCCCGCAAATAGAGAAGAAAAAGAGTGAAACCGAAGTCTTTTCCCCCACATTGATACCCCTGAAAGAAGTACAGTTGATGCTTCAAGAAGAGCCATGTTGAAAGATTCCATCGCTAGTATAATAAGGAAAGGTGATAGGAGGTCTCCTTGGCGAAGCCTTCTCTCAATCTTAAACTCCTTTGTTGGAGAACTATTAACTAGATTCGAAGCAAAAGCCAAATTAAGGCACGAGCGAATCCAAATTCTCCATTTATCACTAAAACCCATTTGTTCTTAGATAGAGAATAGAATGTCCTAACTTAATGAGTCAAAGGATTTTTCAAAATCAATTTTAAGGAACATTAGGCGTGTCTTTTGCTTCTTTAACGAAGCAATAATCTCATTAAGCATGAGGGGCCATTGATGATTTGATGACCTTTTGTGTAGGCCATTTGAACCTCTCCAACAACTGATGGTAGAACATATGAGAGATGTTTGGTAAGAATTTTGACAATGATTTTGTATTGTCTACCAATAAGACTAATTAGACAAAAGTCACTAATGACTAGGGGGTCTTCCACTTTAGGGACAAGAGTGATAAAACAAGAGTTGCAACCACGTAGTATTAGGCCCGAAACTTCAAAGTCTTTGAAAAACAAAATAATATCAGGTTCGAGCATGTTCCAATTTTCTTGAAGAATTTGAAAGAAAATTCATTGGGACCCGAGGCTTTAGAGCTACCAAAATTTAAAACCGCCTCATTAATCTCCTCAATAGTGAATGAACAATCAAGAATATGTGAATCTTCATCAAAGAGTTGTTTAAAGAGATTACTAGAGTACAAAGGTCTAGGTTGATTACCTTCAATAAAACAGGCATGGAAGGAGTTGAACATATGGTTTTTAATTTCCAAAGGTTCTGTAATCCATTATCTATGGATGTTAAGCCCATTGATTCTAGACCGGTTTCTTCTACTGTTTATGATCCCATGAAAAAAATGTAAATTTTCATCGCCCTTAGCAGCCTAACGCAACTTAGCATTTTGCTTCAGATCCTTTACTTTACGATATTCTAAATCTGCGAGTAACTTAATTGAAGAGTTTCTTGATTCAATCTTAGAGAATGAGAGGCAACTAGATTCTGACTTTATATCTATACTATCAATAAGGCTTGTTTAGTCTTGAAACTAATCATAGAAATCCCATTAGAATTAGAAGTACCCTATTATCCCAAATAACTAAGATCTAAATACAACTAATAAGCACTACCAATAAGCCATAAGACACAAAATAAGCATAGAAAGAAAGAAAGAAAAGTAGAAAGAGAAACTAGAGAGAGAAACAAAGAGAGAAAGATTAGATTATGAGGAAACACATACAATTGTAACCAACACCCTCCTAATATACTAAGAGGGGTCTATTTATAGTCTAAGGCCATTGTTGGCTCGTGGGCTTTTGCTTATGGGTCGGGCTTGGCTTGTGTTGGGCTTTTAGCCTGAAACATGGACAATATTAGCTTAAAGTCCAAGCCCGTTGAACCTTGACTAGCCTATTACATAACAACACTAATTACGACTAAGACGACCGATAACATTCTTGTTCGACTTATATAAAAATAAGGCTAACAATCTCCCCTAATGTTGAGGTCTTCTTTGATCTCCCCAATGTTGACGTTCTTGATGGAGGTTATCTTGATTTGACTTTATCTTCCCCAATGTTGAAGATATGAGGTTTGAGCTTTGCCTTCTTTAGTCTTGTCTTTGTCTTTTCTTGTTTGTAATGGCTTTGTTCATTCATGCTTTAGATGACCGATGACATTCTTTCGGTGTCATTTATGTGATTATGATCTTGAGCCTTCATCGTTTGACTTTGAGTTCTTGAGATCTTTCATCTTGCATCATCTCCTTGACTTGAATCATCTTGATTTGACTTTCTTGATCATCTTGTGCTTTTGACTGACATACTCATACTTATTGCATTCTTGTTTGACTTATATGAACATAAGGCTAACAATCTCCCCAAAATACGATTCTTGATTTGACTTTGAAGATCTTTGAGGAAGTTTAGGATCAACACTCTTAATGCTAAATTATTGACTTTTGGAGCTCGAGTATGAGTATGTGGTAATGAACCTGACTTCGCTGGAATGGGGCTGTAACACCGACGTTTGTACCTGCATTTGAATGTTAGTAATAAACAACAAATATGGACGAAATGTCTTTGTCATTCGTCGATTTTAGGTTGCGATAACCACTGGTTCCCTGTTTTATAGTATCAATACTATACCTGTGATCAGGTAAATTCAAAGAATCTCCTTGACAAGGTTTCTAACTCAAAGCGTAGGATCTTCTAACACAGATGTATTCGATTCACCATGCTTGCTTATTCTTATTATCGGAATGTCTCAAAGCAGACAACACAGTAAAAGTTAATCAGATAGTTACTAGCTTTCTGATTAAGTTGTCAATTCATATACTGGACCAAAATTGATATCCAGTTAACATAAGCTTGATTCATATAGAATCTTGCAAGTCACCTACCACATAGCTGATTGAGGTTGACTCTAGAAGGATTTGCATTCGTCACTGTGAATACTAAAGAGTATCACTCTGAATGTTCTAGCAAGGTCTCAAGGATAATGCGTAGGAATCTTTGATACCAAATGTTATATTGATGAATAACAATTTGTATTTTGACATTGTGTCCTAATGAGATTTATTTTGATCTCTTCTTGGCTCTAGACTCGATTTATGCACTTTGGTTTTAGTACTCGGAGGCTAGAGATGACTGCCACCTATTCAATATCAACAATATCGGAGTTAGATGTCAATAAATAACGAATAACCGAACAGCTTCCAATCAAGCGACTGGAGCAAATGACTCTTTGAATTCATTCCTTCCTGCTGGCTGGATCCCTTAGATACAAGACGAGCTTTGTTGCCAATTACAATATTCTCTTCATCACGTTTGTTTTTCCAGAGCTACTTTATGTTAATGATATTTTTTGTAGAGTGGTCTATCGACTAATTCCCATACATCCAATCGATAATAATGGTAAAGTTCTTCCTGCATCGCTTCAATCTATACAGAATCAGCCATGGCTTCTTTGATGTTCTTCATTTCGGTTCGACTCATGGTGAGTGCGAACATACACATCTCGCCATCCGTTTTGAGCTGACGTCTTGTTCTAATTGATTGAGAAGGATTTCCAATGACTTGTTCTGACGAATGATCATTTGTCCAATGATGTTCAGAGGGATGTCGTTGATAGAATGTATGCATGTTTGACGAGTCAACATATCGAGAAGATGTCTCCCCTTGTTCTTGTACTGGTGTACTAAAGATGTTGATAAATTCATCTTCTTCAACTTATTCATATTCTTTATTGGTTTCTGATTGATTAATGTTCTCAATAGTAGTGACAGATGATGCTTGAGTTGGTGATTGACTTGTAGTTTCAGGTGTTATTTAAATGTTCAATAGAGGTGTATCTGCAGCAACGATTGTTGAAGTAGATGGAGTTGTGTGTTGTTGTTGACGTTGATTGGTGCATCAATAGTAGTTACAGCGGAAGAATTCAACACAACTTCGATAGTTCCATTGATTAATTCATTGAACATTAGACTAAATAGCAAATCCAGCTCATTTGACGTTGTTACTGTCTCAGCTGAGTGAGGAACATTTTCTTGACTTTAGGGACCAGGACTTAAACTGACATGTTCAAGTGTCGTAGTCGGACATTGTGGAACGGGGTCAGAACTGACATGATCTGACACCATTTGAGGCAATTCGTCAAAGTTGACATGAATGGTTTCAACTATCACTTTTATTCTCTTGTTATATACCCGATAAGCTCTTGATTGAGTAGAATACCCTACAAAAATACATGTATCACCTTTTTCTTTCATCTGGTCAAGATTCTCTCTATCTCTGATGATGTAGCAAAGAGAGCTAAAAATGTGAAAGAACTTAACAGACGGTTTCCGGCCATTGATGATGTGGTAAGGTGTTTTCTCATGTCGAGTAACTACGTGTGAACGATTGTAAGTAAAACATGTTGTTGTAATTGCTTCAGCCCAAAAGAACAAAGGAACTTTAGCGGCGCTTAGCATTGTTCGAGCAGCCTCAACAAGAGTACGGTTTCGTCTTTCGACAATGCCATTTTGTTCAGGTGTTCGAGCAGTTAACATTTGTGTTCAATCCCTTCTTGAGCAAAGTATGCATGAAGAGTTTTATTCAATAATTTTGTGCCTTTGTCAGTTCGAACTGTTCTTACTTGAGCATGAAGTCCTCTTTGAACAAGTTTGAGGAAATTGATGAGAACTTTTGATGTTTCGTCTTTGGATCTCAAGAAGTGGGTCCAAGTATATCATGAATAATTATTAGCAATTACCAACACATGTTTCTTACCATTAAAGCTTTCTACCCTCATGGGACCACATAAGTCCATGTGTAGAATTTGTAAATGTCTCTTTGAGCTTGGGGTATTTTTAGTCATGAAAGACTTACGTTTTGCTTTCCCCAACTCACAAGAAGAACAAAGATGATCTTTGACGAATTTCAATTTGGTAAGGCCAGTCACAATATCATATTTCAAAAGCAAGTTGATGGTATCGAAGTTTAAATGTGAGAGACGACGATGCCATAACCATGCTTGTGATGATGAAGCTTTAGCCATTAAGTAAATTGGATTGGGAGTAGATGTGTCTTAAAGAGTGATTGAATACAAATCTGTGCCATGAGAACCTATGAGAAGATCATTTCCCTTTAAATCACGAATATAACATGTAGACTTCTGAAAAGGAACTTCTAAATCCGCATCATAGAATTGACCAATGGAGAATAAATTATGATTCAGCCTTTCGATGTAATAAACCCTTTTGATTGTTACATTCCCTTGAACCAGATCTCCATAACAAAGAATTGGTGCAATTTGATCATTTCCAAACTTCACCGTACCCAGAAATTGCTCCACAAAGTTATTAGAAGCTTGAGATTTCTTGTCATGTGCTTTGAGCACCCAGAGTCGACGATGAATAAAATTATCTCTACAAGCTGCAAAAGAATTAGAAGACGATAGAGTATTTGATACAGTGGATTTCCTAAGAGTCGTAGGTTCCGAAATATTAGTAGTTCTTGATTTAGTTCCTAGATGCATACTAACATTTGATTTAACATTCACTATTCGAGACTTAGGTTTCCATTTATATCATGGTGGTGTGATCTTATAGTACCACCATCTACATGTCTTACTAATCTGCTCATATTGCTTCCTAATTGTGCTTCTAGGTTTTTGGTTAGTGGATTATGCAGCAACTGTTCTCTTAAGGGGTATTGTAGCAAATTGGTTCATAGTTCGTTTGGGTTCTCTAGTACTAATAGGCACAACCATGAGCATTTTAGTCCTAGAATTCACGCCATTAATGTAATTAAGAACACACATATTATGATCGCCATTCAACACACATTTTCCACAAGTAACACAAACAAAGTTTACATTCGAGGTCTTAGCATTCAAACTGTCATTACACACAGTTATAGACGTTTTATTATTAGAAAACTTAAAACTCCTATAGTGGTCTTCTACTTGTTGTTTCTTCCCTTCAATATTGTTATGCAAGACTCTATCTTCCAATTGATTGCTCTTAAGCTGTGGTCTGCTAACACTAGTAGTGGAAATTACTCATGTAGAGAAAGACACGCGTTTGTTAGTTTTCCTAGTGTCTTGAGGCAACTATGGTGTTCTAGTTTGATTAGGCTTTGTGTGCACTTTATACATTTCTGGAGCAATCACATTTATGTTCTTTAAAATTGACTTCACATTCTGAGGCAAAATCTGACTGGTTATGAAAAATCATTGGACATATTATTTGTGATAACTAACTTTGACTTTGAAAACTCTATCTTTGCAAGAGAATCTGAAAAATTAGCCGGTTTACCTAAAACTGATTGTCTTTGACTTTTAAAAGCATTCGGTTGTCGAATAACCGATGGTTTTTCAAACTTAGTTTCCACAGATTTTTCTTTCATCTTTTCAATGAGTTTCTTCAACTCACTTATTGCTATTCCTTTGTCTTGTAATTGAACTTTCAAGTCTTGAATTTCAAAATATTGTTCACGTTCTTTCAGAAATACTTTTGACTGATTTTATTTGAAAGCTTTGTCATTTTTTATCTGTTCCTGACATTGTTGTAAAGCAAGTTCATGATCGATAGCATGTTGTTGAAGTGCTTCAAAACTCTTTGACGTTATATTACTTTTTGAAAGCTCTTTTTTCAAGACGTTCACTGATACGTTAAGTTTATATACGTATAATATCAAAGTATAAGAATTTCCAAAATTACCTTTTAGGAAAAAGGTAAAAAGGAAAATTCACACAAAAATATCGTACGTTTAACCGGTAAGTGTTCACCGGGTCGTTTATACACCAAGAATTATGAAACTGAAACTCTGTTTTTATTTGGACAATGATTTGAATTGGTTTCAAAGATTTTGAATTGATTATCTATTTCTACAATTAAAAACACATAAAATATTCACAAGAAAACAATTAAGCACAAAAACGATAACGGGAATTAAAGAAATGTAACAATTGAAACCTAAATTATCAAAAATTAAACCTAGAATAATTTTTAAACTTTTCCTAATCCTCTTTATAAGAAAAAAAACTAAGGAAATCCTAAGCCGAGGGTGTCTAAAGTTAAAAACGAAGAAAACGAGAACGAGGATCAAATCCCGTTCTTTAAAAAAAATGAAAATTTTAAATTTTAACCATACGAAAGTAAATTTAAATCCTAAGCCTAAATATGATAAAAGAAAATTTTATAAAACAGAATTATTTATTTTTTGATTATTTTTTTATTTTTATGAATTTTTAAAGTTTTAATAAAGAAAAATGATTTAAAAATATAAAATTAATCCTAAAAATTCTAAGAAAATTACTAAAATTATAAAAAGACAAGACTGATTTTATAAAAATAAGACCTAAAAATAAGCTGGCCAAATAAGCCCGAAAAAGCTCGAAATAAGCTACGGCTTTTATTTATAAAAAGGAAAAGAAAACGTGTATAAAGAATTAATGTAGGGCTATCATAACAGATAGCCCTACTGGTGTTGGTGGTTTGAGTGTGTGTGTGTTGTGGGACGTGTGTGTGTTAAGGGCTAGGTCATGGGTTCGAATCCATGGCCTAGCTTTTTGCTATTTTTTTTATTTTTGAAAAGTTTTAAAAACAAAGTTATAAAACAACTTAAAATGAATAACTTTTGTAAAACAAATTTTTTAAAAACTAGAAAATAAGCTAGAAAGTAGCTTAAAAGCAGACAGTTTATGACTTATAAGGTAAAAGCTTTTTGCACTAAACTAGAAAACTAAGATTAAGCTGAAATAAGAACTGATAAGCTACCAATACCCTAACACTAACCTAATAAGCTAGAATGAACCAAATTTGAACAAATATTTAAAGTCATAAGCTGAAAAACTACCAAAAGCTTTTTCACAAAACCAGTTACCAAACAGACTGTCAAGCACTTTTTGAGCTTATTTTCAACTAAGCAAATGGAACCTTATGACTTTGAGACTTATATTTTTAGAAAGTTTGACCTATAAGCTACCTTAAACAGCATTTGAAAAGCATTTTGAAAATCAATTAAGCTAAGAAAAAACTATTGGAAAAAGCTGATGCAGACAGATTGACACTATTTTTTTAGTTTTTAAAACTTAATGAAAATGACCAAGTGCTGAATTGCAGACTAAAAACAGATGACTAATTAAGCTATTAAGAACAAACTAAGCACTAATCTATTAAATTTGGCCTAAAAGCTACTTGTATACTAAAAATTAAAGGCTAATTCCTATTTTAACTAACTGAATTTTCATCTTAAAAATGGCAGTTTGGCCTTTTTAGACTGCTGATGCATTTGACACTTGTATGACCAATTCTTAAAACTAACAAATGCAGGACTAAAGACTTGGTTTTAACACTTAAAAAAACTGCTAAATAAGAACAAATAGGGCAATAACAATAGCTGAATAGACTTGAGCTTAAATTGATTAAACAACTGAACTTAATACCACAGATTCAAATACAAATCTTTGAAAACTTGATTAATCCTAACTAATCTCATAAATCCTACTCTTATAAACCCAAATATGAGATTTAAAATGAAACCAAAGGGCCAAATGGTCTTAAGCAGTACTAACTTGAGTTAGTACTGCTTGACCCAAACACTTCTTTATTTCCCTTAAATCCATATTTAGCTTATTAAAATGAGAATTAATGAGCAAAGTTCAAATACCAGATATCAATAAGCTTCTAACAGACCTATTAAGCAGATTTTCAAAATCAAATAAGCCAGAATAATAAGCTACTTAACTATGCTACTTTTTTTGGTTTTTTTTCAACTGATTTATAACAAGTAAATGGAAACTAAGATTTTAAACTAATAATAGAACACAATAAGCATCTAACAACTATAATAAGCATCAATAAGCTACACTAAACAGAAATAAGCAAGCAATAAGCAGTATTAAGCTTACAGTAACAGATAAGCTAGAATATTAATGACAGCAAAGAACATAGAGAAATGTAAAGGAAAGTGTACCTCCACCTCAGCTAAACAGAGGTGATTGCTCACAATAGAGCTTATAAAAGCAGCTTAAGATTTTAGCTTAAGCTTAATCCAAAAATCCTAGTCTAATCCTAACACTTGACCATCAAGCACTAATACCTACTTGAAAACTCAGAGCAGCCATCCAATTCCATGGAGTTTTCAAGTATTGAGAGCTTTTAGTAGCTTATGAGTAATTTGAGCTTATGGAACAGTATTTAAAAGCTTATTTAAACCATTTGCATAAAAGTAACTTATGAAAAGACAAATACTCAATAAGAAAACTTAACTTTTATTAATGATAAAGCTGAATACAAGATTGAAAAAGGAAATTACATTGATTAAAAACATAATTTAAAAGCAATACAATAAGCATAAACTAAAAACTATTCTAAAGCTACTATTTAAAACTACTCCTAAATACGTCTGTGAGTGAGGACTGAGCTCCTTATATAGGGCAAAAGAAAAGTTTCTAGGTCTTCACACGCTCCCATTGATCTTGACCCTTGAATTCTTCTAATCATTAGATGCCCATTTGAAACCGTTAGATGAGATTGAAGCACACAGATTGCCACGCTGGCAATCCAATCATTGGGAACCTTTGTACTTCTTTTTCATTGATTGTAGTGTAAAATTTCCCTTTTTGGTGTGTTAGTTTGATGCCCGCGTGTCATTCTCTGACCAATCACAATCATTGGTGACGTTTTAGCTTGATGAGCTGGAGCATAGTACTTAGTATCTTGATGGCAACGCTGGACGAGCTTCTAGAAGTGGGTTAATTGTATTTAAATGGGGTAATTACGAGGATGGTGAATTGGGGAAGACGGGTAAACAGTAAAACTGTTTTTCCCGCCCCCTTTTCTCTTTGCTTTGAAATATTTGACACTGTCTCGTTGACTTGGGCTATTAGGGAATGGGCTATGGTTATTATTTTGGGCTCGGTTAAAAAGGTAAGGGTTATGGGTTATATGATTTGGTTTGGGCTTTGTTAAGTGAAACGGTCCGGTTGTCTTTTTAGTATAAAAAGGACTAACGGTGTTATATGTTTAAGGACATTTTGTGAAATGGATTTAACAATAAGGACTCTTTTGGAATTTTGAAGGTTTTGTCCTTTTGTGATTGACCAAAACTTGACCATGGTTGACTTTTTGTTGACCTTTTGCTAGAAAAACTTTTGGCTCTTGTGCACTCTATCTGTTCTCGTGTTTGTTTTTGCCCGGTTTTGGCTCTTTTCTTGTGATATTTGCAATATCCGTACCTACACATCACATATGACAAAACAAACAATATACAAGCATAATTTGCATTATTTTATCATTTTAGGGCCATTTTTGGTATAAAACGGATATGCGATTTCTCACATATCAAAATTCCCCAAACTAAGTGATTGTCGTGTCCTCACGCAATATTATATGATCTAAAACCAAATACTCCAAAACCTCCCCAAACTAATCCTTTGAAAAGAAGCAAAGTCTTTTGTGGGGAAAGTTAAGAAATCACAAATTTTAAAACACCCCGTTTCCTCATTTTTCAAAACTTTCATTTTTATGATTTTCATAATTTACAACTTATTCATGTGTGACATAATGTATTGTTTTCATTATTCATTGATAACTTTTAGGATCACGGAACGAAAAGAACAAAAAGTGTCCAAATGGATAAATTCATCGTCCTCGATTTTCACTCCTCCAAGCCAAGCTTAAAAACAAGATCATTGTAAAATACAAGTTATGATGCTAACACTACTCATAAAAACTAATTTTGTACTTACTTTTTCTCCCTTATTCCTAATTTTGTATCTCAAAATTTTATTTAAGTCATATAATCGAAGGCTCTTTAAGACTTTATTTCGATACTTATTAATTCTAAAAATAAAGCGTAACGGTTAAAAACGTAATAATTAGTTCCTAACCCTTTTCAAAAGATCAAATGTCATCAAAATTAAAGTCCACATCAAGGCGACCAAAATTTGGATTTTATTAGGTAACTTAAGCATGGCACCATTCATGTCATTACCCCTTAGGCTCTTTAAGACATAAATGGACCAATCTTATTTGCACCATATACCCTAAAGCTCTTTAAGTTACAAACAAGACAAAAATTAAGCAACAATATCCATTCCATATACCCTAAGGCTCTTTAAGGAATGAATAAGGCTATAATTTCACTTATTAAATTTTACTTACCCCAATATGCCCTAAGGCCTTTAAGGGAATAAGCAAAATATTTATTAATTGATACATATAGTATTGCCAAATTAAGTTTTCCTGATGGGTACTCATCTTATCACAAAGGAACTAAAGAAAATTCTATTACCTATTTAAACCAAAAATCGCACAACTCTATTTATTAAACAATTATTATATAAAGGTGAAACAAGCTAATAGGAGAAAAAGCCACAATTAACACTTATGAGCCTTAAAGAAATCCAACTATTCTATGTTTAGCATCAAAACTTCTACTCTACTCTATCATCTCTTGTTCTTCATAATTTAAAATTTCTAAGAAAGAAACTCGTGAATGCTTAGCCTAATAAATCGATCTTTGCATATTTAAAATCAATTATGGGAACTTGCAAAATCTTGACTTTTTTAAGCTAGACTTGCGTTTTATAGCTCCTTGTATAAAAGATTAGCAAATTTCAATTTATATACGTTAAGGAGAAAAGCTAAGATATGAAACCGGTCGGGTTAAAATTTACTTTTCGTTCTCACCAACGGAAAGCCTACATTCGTGTCAAAATACTTATTTTTTATATCAACTATTTTCTATTTTTCATTTTACACACATTTTTTTTAGAGGTTATATATATAAAACTTTAAAATTTTAAAATTTTTTGCGAGAAAACAGGGTACGTGAGAACAACGGGCAAAGGTAGGTAAGATCATATCGAAGATATACTACCTCATACTAAATTAAACATTGTCCTCAATGTTTCCTAGTCTAAGGCTCGTAACCCCATACTAGAACTCAAAAAGTCGAATGCATAATCCGAGCATGTAGAAAGTATCACAAAAATCTTAACCCCTTTATCAAGTATGCTAAAAGATAGATGTTAGTCGATAATAATCTAGGATATCGGATATCCCCAAACTAATGACAAGCAAAGGCTAGGAAGCTCGAGTGAACCGGGATAAAATACCGAACACGATAGTCTTCAAAAATATCCTACAAACAATCACAAGCACACACAACAAGAATCGGAAGAGTACAAGCCTCCTCACATCACATTAGAAATAAGTAAGAAGAAAAATGGATAAGCATGGGGTGCCTCCTACGAAGCGCTTTGTTTTTGGTAACCGATTCACATAGCTTGACTCGATCCTCGAATTCATTCGTCCTTGGAGAAAGTTTGGAGATCTGGGACTACCTTGGGTGGTATGTCCCCTCCGAAGTAATGCTTCACACGATGACCATTCACCTTAAAGTTTGGACCATCGGGTTGAGATACCTCGATGGTTCCGTATGGAAAAACTTGGATGATGGTGAAAGGTCCTGACCAACGGGTTTTAAGCTTCCCCGAGAATATCTTTAGACGAGAGTTGAAGAGTAAAAATCGATCTCCTACATTAAAAATGCGGTTTTTGATCTTAGAGTCGTGAAGCTTATTCGTCCTCTCTTTATATATCAAAGAATTCTCGTAAGCTTGATCACGAAGCTCATTAAGTTCATTAAGTTGAAGCTTCTGGTGATCACTCGCGGTTTTAAGATCGAAATTAGCATGTTTTAAATCCCAATATGCTTTATGCTCTAACTCGATAGGTAAATGACAAGACTTTCCGTACACGAGTTTGTAAGTCGTACAACCAATCGGTGTCTTAAAAGCGGTACGGAATGCCCATAAAGCGTCATCTAGTCTATCGGACCATGAGCTACGGTTTTCTCCAACCGTCCTCTCAAGAATACGTTTCAAGCCTCGATTGGACACCTCCACTTGACCGATCGTTTGAGGGTGATAAGCGGTAGCAAGACGATTAGTGACCCCATACTTAGACATTACTTTAGCAAATTGATCATTACAAAAATAGGTCCCACGATCGCTTATAATAGCTCTAGGTGTTCCGAATCGGGCAAAAAGAGATTTCAAAAACTTAACTACAACTCGAGCATCATTTATGGGAAGCGCCTTCGCTTCTACCCAATTTGAAAGACAATCAACGACTACGAAGATGTATTTATTCCCTCATGAAGACGGGAATGGACCCATAAAAATGATACCCAATACATCAAAGATTTCACAAACTTGAATAGCGTTTTAAGGCATTTCATCTCTTTATGAAATTTTGCCTTGTCTTTGACACGTATCACAAGATTTGATCATCGTATAGGCATCTCGATATATGGTCGGCCAAAAGAATCCGGCATCAAATACTTTCTTAGCGGTAAGATTGGCACTATGATGGCTCCCGGTGGGTCCTTCATGACAAGCTTTGAGGATATTATAAGCTTCTTGTCGATGCACACACTGTCGAATGATTTGATCCGCACAAATCCGAAAAAGATAGGGATCGTCCCAAAAGTAATGTTTAACGTCCTTAAAGAATTTCTTCTTTTGTTGGGACGACATCCCTTTGATGATAAAATTCCTCGCATGGAAATTTGCATAATCGGCAAACCATATGGTACTTTCACTAGAAATTTTACCAAGAGTCTCTAAAGGAAAATTTTCATTTATGTCTGTATTTTCTAACACATCCTTATGAGGATTCTCAAGTCTAGATAAATGATCTGCCGCGAGGTTCTCGCTTCCTTTTTTTATCACGGATGGTGATATCAAATTCTTGTAGGAGGATAACCCACCGGAGCAACCTTGGCTTGGCATCTTGTTTACTCTGAAGGTATTTTAAAGCCGAGTGATCCGTATACACTATGCTTTTAGATAAGACAAGATATGGCCGAAACTTTTCAAAAGCATAAACTACGGCAAGCATTTCTTTCTCCGTCGTGGTGTAATGAATTTGAGCTTCGGTCATTGTCTTACTAGCATAATGTATAGGCTGAAAATGCTTCGTCTTTCGTTGTCCTAAAACTGCACCAATCGGGAAATCACTAGCATCACACATAAGTTCGAAAGGTAGGTTCCAATCAGGGACAACTAAGATCGGAGCTTCGGTAAGCTTCTTTTTAAGAGTCTCAAAAGCATCAATAAAATCCTTAGAAAACACAAATGGTGTTTCCTTCTCAAGAAGATGAGTCACAGGTCTAGCAATTTTGGAAAAGTCTTGGATAAATCGTCGGTAAAAACCGACATGACCTAGGAAACTCCTAACACCTTTTACGGTAGTCGGGTGAGGGAGCTTAGCTATAACATCAACATTAGCACGATCTACCTCAATCTCGGACTTTGAAATTTTATGGCCTAATACAATTCCTTCTATACACATAAAGTAGCACTTCTCCCAATTTAGAACTAAATTTGTGTCTTCACACCTTTTTAGCATTTTTTCTAAATTGGAGAGGCAAGAATCAAAACTATCCCCAAAAACCGAGAAATCATCCATAATCACTTCTATAGTCTTTTCGATCATATCAAGGAATATGGCCATCATACACCTTTGGAACGTACCTGGAGCATTACACAAGCCAAAGGGCATGCGACGGTAAGCGAAAGTTCCATAAGGGCATGTAAAAGTCATTTTCTCTTGGTCTTCGGGATCTATTGAGATTTGAAAATACCCTGAAAATCCATCTAGAAAACAATAGAACTTATTTCTGGTTAATCTTTCTAACATTTGATCCATAAATGGTAATGGAAAATGATCTTTTCGAGTAGCTTCATTTAATTTCCTATAGTCGATACAAACTCTCCACCCGGTAACTAATCGTGTTGGAATTAATTCATTCTCTTCATTAGCAACAATGGTTATACCACCTTTCTTGGGTACAAAATGCACTGGGCTAACCCATGGGCTGTCGGAGATCGGGTAAATCATTCCAGAATCAAGAAGTTTGATTACTTCCTTCTTGATTACCTCCTTCTTGATTACCTCCTTCTTGATTACCTCATGAATTTTTGGGTTAACCCTTCTTTGACTTTGAACCGTGGGTTTATAATCTTCCTCCATCAAGATTTTGTGTGTACAAAAACGAGGGTCGATACCCTTGATGTCGGTGATTTTCCAAGCAATGGCCCGTTTATGTGATTTAAGCACCTTTAAAAGAGCTTCTTTTTCATCATCTTTTAAACCTTTTGCAATAATCACGGGTAACTTATGGATTCCTTCTAAGTAAGCATATTCCAAATGAGATGGTAAATCTTTTAACTCTAATTCCAGAGGCTCTTCAATTGAAGATTTTGCCTTGGTCTCTTCTACTTGCTTAAGGTCCATCGGGGGGAGTTGAAACGGGTCATTATTTAACAATTTTTCAATTAAGCGAATATCCCCTTCCGGATCACAATCGGCGTAATCAATTTTCGGTGAAATCGATTCATTAGAAAGATAATTTTTAATTTCTTCTAAAATGAAATCACCTCCCTCAAACGGATTGAGGGAAGGAAATGAAGTAGCAATTATCGGGTCCGTAGAAGTGGGATTGCCACTTTTGACACCATCCGTAAATCCAAGTACTTCTTGAGAATACTCATCACAAGCAACATCAATCATATCGATATGATTAACCAATTCCGCATAATGATCACTTGAGTATTTTGAAGTTTGCTCGAGATTAAACATAATTGCTTCATCATTAAACCTAAGGGTAATTTCCTCACCAAAAACATCAATAAGAGCACGAGATGTTCTTAAGAAAGGTCTACCAAGTATAAGAGGAACTCTAAGGTCGGCATCAAAATCAACTACTACGAAGTCGACCGGAAAATGGAATTTCCCAACTTTGATGAAAACATCTTCGGCGACGCCTTTTGGAGGGGTAATCGATCGGTTCGCAAGTTCAAGAATCATTTGAGTGGTGGTAAGTTCAGGAAGAGAAAGTCTCTTCCAAACGGACAAAGGCATAAGGTTAATGCTAGCGCCAAGATCGGCCAAGGCAGAGCATTCAACCATTCCGAGAAAATTACAAGGTATAAGGAACTTGCCCGGGTCTCCAAGCTTATCGGGAAGCTTTTTAAGAAGGGCCGCGGAGAATTCTCGTTCAAAGGTGCACTCGAAAGTTCAAACAATTTCTCCTTGTTACTAATCAAGCTTCTAAACATAGGGGCAAATTTGGGCATATAAAGCAAAGCATCCGTAAAACTTATATCAAAATGAATCTTTTGAAAGATTTCAAGAAACTTCATCATTTGAGTATTCGATTTTTCACGGAGCTTTTCTTTGTTAAGTCGAGAAGGATATGGAATATTCATCTTAGGTAAAGTCTTCGGAACGTCGGGTTTCAGAAACGGGAATGGGAATAACCGGAGGTTGGATGTAAGTGGTACTTCCTTGGAAATTATTTTGCTCCTTATCCGTTGTCTCCTTGGTTTCTTATTCCACTACCTTTTTGGGAGAAGGATTAGTAGGAATCGAGGGTCCCTCATAAGCAACACCACTTCGAGTAGTGATTGCTTTCATCTCTCCCTTCGGGTTAGGAATAGTATTACTCGGAAGAGTACCCGAAGTTGAGGCTTGGTTTTGAAAGAAACTTCCCAAAATACTTCTCATATCGTTTCCTAGATTTCTCCTAAGATTTTCTTCATGTTTACTAAAATTCCCCCTTAATTCATTAATTTGACTTTACAAATTTCCCATTAATGACTCATTAGCTTTTGCATAAGCTAAAAATTCATTTGGAACTCCTTTTTAAACTTGATTATTATAAGCTTGAAAATGTGGGTTTCGAAATCCTTGGTTTTGAAAATTCGGAGCATGAGTAATTGGACCTTGGTTTTGAAAATTTGGTGCATGATTATTTGAAGCTTGAAAACCTTGATTACCATGAAAATTATTTCCCCGATTAAAATTATTCCCTTGATTTTGATTTTGATTAAACCTTTTTTGACCATTGTTTTGCACCGGAGCAAAACCTGGTGGTGCCATGTAGTTACTAACATGGTTTGGAGGATTTGCTTGATTGTAAGTACCAGTTTCCGCATAAACACTAGATTGATTACTATCGGTATTAGGACAATTGTACCAAGCATGAGGCCCGTTATAAGTAACACAAATCTCCTCAACCGCTTTAACCAGAGCGGGAGTGGCAACTTTCTTAGAAACAATTTCAACTAAGGTCGAAATTTGATCCGCAAGCTTATCAATTCTCTCATCCGTTTTACTAAAACTTTCCCTAGAAGTCGAATTTACCCTAGAAACATTCGATTTGTTACGTGAATAACGAACTTTTGACTTATTCTCAATTATGTTCAAAGCCTCTCTAGTAGTCTTACTCAAAAGATTTCCACCTGCCGCGGCATTTAAGGAGTCTTGATCGTTATCATTTAAACCATTATAGAAAGTATCTACCTGGGTTAACTTTGAAAATCTGTGGTGGGGACAAGCTCTAAGCATTTTCTTAAATTGTTCCTATGCTTCACTAAATGTCTCCTCAAATTTTTGGGTAAAACGAGAGATTTCATTCTTTAAGTGAGTGGTCTTCGAAGGAGGGAAAAATTTATTCACAAATTTGGTTACGAGATCCTCCCAAGTCAAGATAGAATTAGGTGGTTCTTTTTCGTACCAAATCCTAGCATTCCCCTCAAGGGAATATGGAAACATCATAAGTTTAATCACATCATTCGGCACATCCCTAAATTTCAAAGTCAAGGTAATCCTTTTAAAGTTATTAATATGCGTTTGGGGATTATCCCTCTCGAAACCATGAAACGGGCTAGCTTGAGCAAATTGTAACAAATTCGTTTTGATTTCAAAGTGATCCGCATTAATTTTTGGTATAACAATAGCTTCTCCATACCCTTCTGTGGGTGCACGGAGTAGCTCTTCCATTGTTCGTTCCGCCATTGGTGCAACTTTAACGATAGTTCGAAGCTCATGTTCGACTACATTTGAAGCACGTCTTCTATTTCGACGTCTAAAAATAAGCTGGCCAAATAAGCCCTAAAAAGCTAGAAATAAGCTACGGCTTTTATTTATAAAAAGGAAAAGAAAACGTGTATAAAGAATTAATGGGGCTATCATAACAGATAGCCCTGCTGGTGCTGGTGGTTTGAGTGTGTGTGTGTGTTGTGGGACGTATGTGTGTTAAGGGCTAGGTCATGGGTTCGAATCCATGGCCTAGCTTTTTGCTATTTTTTTTATTTTTGAAAAGTTTTAAAAACAAAGTTATAAAACAACTTAAAATGAATAACTTTTGTAAAAACAACTTTTTTGAAAACTAGAAAATAAGCTAGAAAGTAGCTTAAAAGCAGACAGTTTATGACTTATAAGGTAAAAGCTTTTTGCACTAAACTAGAAAACTAAGATTAAGCTGAAATAAGAACTGATAAGCTACCAATACCCTAACACTAACCTAATAAGCTAGAATGAACCAAATTTGAACAAATATTTAAAGTCATAAGCTGAAAAACTACCAAAAGCTTTTTCACAAAACCAGTTACCAAACAGACTGTCAAGCACTTTTTGAGCTTATTTTCAACTAAGCAAATGGAACCTTATGACTTTGAGACTTATATTTCTAGAAAGTTTGACCTATAAGCTACCTTAAACAGCATTTGAAAAGCATTTTGAAAATCAATTAAGCTAAGAAAAAACTATTGGAAAAAACTGATGCAGACAGAATGACACTATTTTTTTTAGTTTTTTAAAACTTAATGAAAATGACCAAGTGCTGAATTACAGACTAAAAACAGATGACTAATTAAGCTATTAAGAACAAACTAAGCACCAATCTATTAAATTTGGCCTAAAATCTACTTGTATACTAAAAATTAAAGGCTAATTCCTATTTTAACTAACTGAATTTTCATCTTAAAAATGGCAGTTTGGCCTTTTTAGACTGCTTATGCATTTGACACTTGTATGACCAATTCTTAAAACTAATAAATGTAGGACTAAATACTTGGTTTTAACACTTAAAAAACAGCTAAATAAGAACAAATAGGGCAATAACAATAGCTGAATAGACTTGAGCTTAAATTGATTAAACAACTGAACTTAATACCACAAATTCAAATAAAAATCTTTAAAAACTTGATTAATCCTAACTAAGCTCATAAATCCTACTCTTATAAACCCAAATATGATATTTAAAATGAAACCAAAGGACCAAATGGTCTTAAGCAGTACTAACTTGATTTAGTACTGCTTGACCCAAACACTCCTTTATTTCCTTCAAATCCATATTTAGCTTATTAAAATGAGAATTAATGAGCAAAGTTTAAATACGAGATATCAATAAGCTACTAACAGTCCTAATAAGCAGATTTTCAAAATCAAATAAGCAAGAATAATAAGCTACTTAACTATGCTACTTTTTTTTGTTTTTTAACTGATTTATGATAAGTAAATGAAAACTAAGATTTTAAACTAATAATAGAACACAATAAGCATTTAACAACTATAATAAACATCAATAAGCTACACTAAACAGAAATAAGCAAGCAATAAGCAGTATTAAGCTAACAGTAAACAGATAAGCTAGAATATTAATGACAACAAAGAACATAGAGAAATGTAAAGGAAAGTGTACCTCCACCTTAGCTAAACAGAGGTGATTGCTCACAATAGAGCTTATAACAACAGCTTAAGCTTTTAGCTTATGCTTAATCCAAAATCCTAGTCTAATCCAAACACTTGACCATCAAGTACTAATACCTACTTGAAAACTCAGAGCAGCCATCCAATTCTATGGAGTTTTCAAGTATAAAGAGAGCTTTTAGTAGCTTATGAGTAATTTGAGCTTATGGAACAGTATTTAAAAGCTTATTTAAACCATTTGAATAAAAGTAACTTATGAAAAGACAAATACTCAATAAGAAAACTTAACATTTATTAATGATAAAGCTGAATACAAGATTGAAAAAGGAAATTACATTGATTAAAAACAAAATTTAAAAGCAATACAATAAGCATAAGCTAAAAACTATTCTAAAGCTACTATTTAAAACTACTCCTAGATACGTCTGTGAGTGAGGACTGAGCTCCTTATATAGGGCAAGAGAGAAGTTTCTAGGTCTTCACACGCTCCTATTGATCTTGACCCTTGAATTCTTCTAATCATTAGATGCCCATTTGAAACCGTTAGATGAGATTGAAGCACACAGATTGCCATGCTGGCAATCCAATCATTGGGAGCCTTTATGCTTCTTTTTCATAAATTGTAGTGTAAAATTTCCCTTTTTGGTGTGTTAGTTTGATGCCCGCGTGTCATTCTCTGACCAATCACAATCATTGGTGACGTTTTGGCTTGATGAGCTGGAGCATAGTACTTAGTATCTTGATGGCAACACTAGACAAGCTTCTAGAAGTGGTTTAATTGTATTTAAATGGGGTAATTACAAGGATGGTGAATTAGGGAAGACGGGTAAACAGTAAAACTGTTTTTCCTGCCCCCCTTTTCTCTTTGTTTTGAAATATTTGACCCGGCTCGTTGACTTGGGCTATTAGGGAATGGGCTATGGTTATTATTTTGGGCTCGGTTAAAAAGGTAAGGGTTATGGGTTATATGATTTGGTTTGGGCTTTGTTAAGTGACTAACGACCGTTAGTCTTTTTAGTATAAAAAGGACTAATGGTGTTATATGTTTAAGGACATTTTGTGAAATGGATTTAACAATAAGGACTCTTTTGGAATTTTGAAGGTTTTGTCCTTTTGTGGTTGACCAAAGCCTGACCATGGTTGAGTTTTTGTTAACCTTTTGCTAGAAAAACTTCTGGCTCTTGTGCACTCTATCCGTTCTCGTGTTCGTTTTTGCCCGGGTTTGGCTATTTTCTTGTGATATTTGTAATATCCGTACCTACACATCACAAATGACAAAACAAACAATATACAAGCATAATTTGCATTATTTTATCATTTTAGCGCCATTTTTGGTATAAAACGGATATGTGATTTCTCACATTAAATTCACCTTTGACAACTTGGTCCACATAATCACATTGTAAATTAGTGAATTCATTGAGAGTAATATACACACCAAGTATATCATTCCTGTGATCAGCATAATAATATTCCTTGGAAAGTCGGTCAATTTCATTTAAAAACTATGTTTTTTGAGTTTCTAGTTGAGATTTAAGAGAGTCTACTTCATGTTCAAGAGAATTAAAGTATCTCAAATCAGCAACCATTTCCTCTTTCAAACACAATTGAAAATTTTCTAAATCAGCATTGATTCTTCAAATTTAGGGACAAAAATTTCCTTTAATTGTATTTTGAATGAATGGATCTATGTGACCAAAATATGTTCTTTTAGTGATTGTTTGTTTGCAACGTTCCACTCCATCAAAAATCGTGTCAACGCTACTTTTAATTTTGAAAAGTTCTTTAGAGCTTTTACATTTTTTATCCCACATAATGGATTCATCCATCTGTTTTTCTAACAAAGTTGTTTATTTATTAAAAGACTCTTTTGAATTTTCATTCTTGACAGGTGTATGACTCATTTTTGACCTTTATGAAAAATATCTTTGTTCAGACGACTTTTCACGTTGTGGAACGAACAAATCATAAAGATTATTCAAGTTTTCATAATCAAACGGTTTGATTAAATCACTTAATTTTGATCGACTTTCTTGGGCAAGACGAATCATTTCGTCAGATTCAGGACCTAACATTAAAGCAAAATTATCATTATAGCAACCTATATCATACAGACAAGGATTTGCTCTTTGAGCTTTCTTGAGGAACTCAAGTTTAACAAAACTCGTTTTATAATTACGATTAAGCATATTCATCAATTGAACTGATTGACCGGTTTTGTAAACAATATCATCCAAAACTTTGATTTTATTTTCCAAAGAAATGACTTTTTCAAGTTCTTTGTCTTCACGAGTTTTGTGAAACTTCTTTTGAGCCTCTTTTTCTTTTGACATTATGGAGATGGTTTCTTGATGTGCACAAAGCTCCTTTTTCATTTCTGAAATCGTTTGATTTAAATCATTTATCTTTCGAGTATCTTTATTAAATGACTTTTGAGATTCCATTTTGTATGACACAAAATCACCTTTATCTTTTGCACAATTAATTTCCACCTTTGACGCATAATTTACATCATGATATCTATCAAGTTCAGCTTGGAACTTCTTAAGGTCTTTGAACATCAACTAATTAGTCTTTGACAGTTCATTGTTTGCTTCTTTGAAATTGTTATTTGATGATTCTAAACTTTTATTTTTGGTTTTGAAATCCTCAATTTCACCTTTTAATTTATCAATTAAAATCTTATTTGATGATTCTAAAAATTTATTACGGTTTTTGCTGTCATCAATTTCACATTTTAGTTTCTCAATTAAAGAAGCAAGCAAATCACGTTCTTTGGCAAGATCATCATCATCATGGTCAACCGTTTCTCCATTAATACTCATATCCAATGAATCAATAGTGATGTTAGTATCACCTTGTTCCTCCAGATATGTGTCATTAACAAATTCAGGTTGCACAGGATGTTCTTGGTCATTGGCATACACATTATAGTTATCATCATTATTTTGTACCTTTTGCAACGGTTCAACATCAAAGATGGGTCTAGAATTGTCAGCAACATTTTGAGTACCCTCTTGAATCTGTGCCATGTACAAAGAATGTGCTTCCAAATCCTAATCTTCAGGTTTATCATCAGTGCCATCCCTTCAGTCAGCTTGCTCTGCATTCAACTAAAATACAGCTTCCTCTTGCTTACACAATAGCATTTTCTCCTTGTGATAAGTTGCATCCTTTGCCTATTTTGGTTTCTAACATTCCCTTGCTACATGCCCATATTCCTTGCAATTATAACATTGAATCCTAGACTGCTGCACCACCTGTGTACTTACATTCTCCCTAGCCCTAGCAACATTAACTACCCTTTAATTGTCATACCCAGTGCCTCTGTTAATCATTGGAGTATTATCCTGATTTGCTCTACTGGTGTTTGATGAAGTTTAGAGGTTGTTGTTGGTAGGTTTGTAGATTTTCTTGAATGATAAAGAAATTAAAGCCATGAGTTTATCAATCTCCTTATCCTTTGACATTTTATCATCTTCATCAACCATAGTAGGTTCTTGAGCATAAATGGGTGGAGAAGAGTTGACAATTGCTTTACCTCTATTTCTGGTAGTAGTTGGTTGTGATTTGATTGAGGAATTTTGAGTGTAGTGATTAGGATGGTTTTAAGGATGGTAATCTGGTTGTTGTTGAGCAACAAGTACAAGAGGATTAGCAGTACGTGCTAGTCTTTCAGCTCTTATCTCGTTGAATTCATTCTGGTGTTGCTTCAGGATGTCATAAAGTTTGTGGTAGGAGACAGTCTTTAATTCTTGACTTTGCTTAACAAGTGTTACAAACCTTTGTCATTCTGGTTATAATTGAAGTAAGAACTGGACATTCACTTGATGATTGGTAACATCACACTTATTTCTGATAAGCTCATTTATCATCTTGTAGAACCTTGAGTAATATGATTCAAGTGATTCACCATCACGTGATGTGAATTTTCCAAACTCCAAATATAAATTGGTTTCAAGATCTTGAACATTGATTGATTCACCCTGTTTTAACCTTTTAATTGCTTTCCACATATCACATGAATTTGGACAAGCATCAACTATGGAGTAGATATCATTATCTATCCCTGTAAGAATTATATGAACAGCTTCAGCTTCTGCTTCAACATTCAGTTGATCTCATATGTCTTGTAAAATATTCTTGTAGTTCTCCATATACCCTTCTGTAGTGGTTTCTAAACTTCCTTCTGCAACTAGAACAGTCTTCTCAATCCATTTAAATTTGTAAGGTGGATTCTAGAGGCAATAGTGGATATGTTCATTATTAGGTTTGGTGTCGATGTATCTCTTGATTCTGGATTTCCACTGAACGTAATTACCAGGTGCTAACATTGGTGGACGATCTTTACCACATGCTTCCATGATGACATTGTGAAGAGCATTCGATGTTTGAGTTTGCAAATTGGTATTGGTTTTTAACATTTTGATGTTGTGAATGGATATCGGATCTTAAGTTTTATGAAGTAATTGAGATTGGTTTGTTATGGAATTCAAGTTCACGGGATTTTACAAGTCTTGATTAAACCGAGAAAAGAAAAGAAACTTTCGCGGGATTTTACGAATCAAGAAGAAACCGTGAAGAATGAAGTTGTTGTTAAATTGGAAATTATTGTTTGTTTACGTTTCTTTGAAGTCCAAATGAAGTGTTACAACAAAATTCCAACTTGAATTTCACCGAATTTGACTTAACCGAAATTGATTTTTGGCTATATTTTGATTTTACCTAAAATGGTTCAATTTCGGTGAATTGTACCGAAAATGGTATAAATCACCGCCTTTGAAAACCGTATAAATCGCCTCCTTTGGAAACCGTATAAATCGCCGTATACCAAGAACGTATAAATTGCCGGATTTCAAACGCGTATAAATCGCCGTATAAAAAACATATAAATTGTCGGATTTCTTTCACGTATAAATCACCGTCTAAAAAAGCGTATAAATCGCCGCCTAGAGAAGCATATAAATCCCGGATCACAAAGCGTATAAATTGCCGTCTCTGAAAAGCTTATAAATCGCCGTCTTCAAGCGTATAAACCGCCGTCTTCAAATTTTCAAGAAAAACAACTTTTTAATCACTTAAAATACACACTTTTTGACGTTTTGATTGATTTTTCTTGTACAACCTTCTATCATAAGCCTAGTGGAAGCATAAAAACATAAACTTTGAAGTTTTTAACACAAAAAAATTTCGGATCAAGATTCTTAGAACACAAAACTTTTCAACCACAAAATACAAGAAAAGTGAAATCTTTTGAAGTTTTTCAAAGTTTTCCTTTTACACCAAGCTTATACTAAGATAGATAAGCAATAAAGTACCGATCTTTATGGTTTTTGAACACACACAAAATGAAGACCTTTTGTGAATGTTTAAACCAAATGAACCACAAAAAATGCACAAAACAATCACCAAAAACTCCTTGGCTCTTGATACCACTTGTTATAAAAATAAGGCTAACATACCCTCTCTGTGACGCCCAACAACCATAGTTTCCTAGGAGGATTTAACAAGCTCTGGAAAGTCAAGATGCTCTAACCATGAATTGAAAAGTTTAAAAGGGGTAGGGCCAAAGTCAGGGGCTGAGCGTTTAAGAAGTACGGGAGTGTGATAGTGTAAGACGTAATTACGGGTTTTGATTAGAAATTTAGGTCAAAATTGAATGGGTACATTCTGAAATACTCAACTATTGAACGAATAACTTTTTTCGAACTATATTTAGAATTATTATTTTGCACTTATCCTTTTTTGTTGTTTTAGTCAACCAAAAATTCTGATTGATATCTATATTACATTCAATGAGTGTATCATATTTTTTGAAATCATGAAATTCTTAGAAACTTATAATTATAATATATATATTTAAAGAAACACACGTTTTAAGGAAATACAAATATATAAAAGTTGACTTGAAAATACATTAATATAAATTAAACAAGTACTCGTGCATAGCAACGGGATTTTATAGCGGCAGATAGTTTTAGTGATAAAAAAGGTTTATGAGTTATAAACAAAAATTTGAGGATTTGAAACCCGGTTTGACCCGGGCGATTCAACCGTTTGAACTGGGTTCGGTCGAAAAACGGGTCAAATTAAACCCGGTTTTATATTTTCAAAACCCGGTTAGACCCGTCGGGTTTGAAGTGACCCGGGTCAAATCGGGTTTATATTTTCGAACCTTAGTTAGACCCGCCGGGTTTGAAGTAACCCGGGTCAGTCCAATTTTCGACGTGTATTAATAGTGTGTTAATACTTTCGGATTTGCGAATGCATGCCTTCCTAAAAGAGTCTAAGGACTTCCAAAAATAGTTTCAACATTTCACTTTCAAGATTAATAGCTTTTTCCATTATATGTAGTATAGAAGTTGACTTGAGAAAATATGAAACCGAAACATAGTTTATAAATGGGAGGTGATTTGTGCATCATTTTTTTGTCATTCATAATGAAATTACACGGTGGTGCACACAGTATAACACCCAGATGTAGGATTAATGGTGGATGGCAAAAAAATAATGTACAAATCACCTCCCTATATTAATTAAAGACGAATACCCGTGATATAAAATAGTCAAAGACTTTACAAAAAAAATTTCACAAAATGATGTGGCATGATGATTTGTATATCATTAGTCAATTAAAAGATGAGAGATAAAGTACTTGAATCCAATTATAGCATGCCACATCATTTTGTGGGATTTTTTTTGTAAAGTCTTTGTGGTTGTAGCATTTCTCAAAAGATATTGGGTAGTAAACGTTGCATATAATTAATGCATGTTGTTGCATTAATAGTGTTGTAATTGCATATACATCAGGCTTTCTATTTTTGAAAACACAATTTAATTACAAAAAACAAATAAACAAAAACACTTTGCGAATAGTCTATAAATTTGTGGGTTTTAGCATTACAAGTTAAAGGTAAATAAGAGAGATATATAAACACCAACAATGAAACTTATCAACGTGCTTAGTACGCTCTTGCTACTTATCACAACAACAACAAGTGCAACAGCACCCATTGCAGGTATATTTTTTGTATATAAGTCCATAACTATAAGTAATTCGATCTTTGTATTATAAATTAAATACGCTTCATATAATTTGATCAATTGTTCAATTTTGCTATATGCGATAGGTGATGCAAATGCAGAGATGAAGATAAACGTCAAATTATGTGACGAATACTATGGCTGGAACTACTGTGCACCGGAAACTTGCAAGAAAATGTGTTGACGTTGGAGGGGAAAATTCACGAAGGGAGAATGCGTAGAAGATTATACAAGGTGTCATTGTACATATTATTGTTAAATTACCCTTAAATAAATACAAGTAATGATATCCGAAGCTATTACAAAGTGTAAGACGTAATTACGGGTTTTGATATGATTATCCTTTTGGGTCGAATGGGTACACTATGAAACAGATCAAATGGAATTAAAAATTTGTGACTCAGTTATTATGTAAAAGTTAGAGAATCTGAGGAAATATAATACAAATAGATCAACTATTAAACGTATCAAAAGTTATTCCAACTACATTCGGAATTATTATTTTGCATGCTTATCCTCTTTCTATTATTTGAGTCAACCAAAAATTCTGATTGATATCTTACGCATTTATGAACTACTTACTTTATCTTATGTCTCATTATGAACCATGTACTAATTTTAATACCATTGTTAACCACCAAACCCGTTAGTAGCCGGTTATATCCATGTGTAATTTTTTTTCTTACTCGCGGGTATTTGTACGTGTCATTTGACCGCTATGTTTTGACCCTTGACCACATAAACACATAGCCCTAATCATAAACACCAAACCTGCATAATCATAAACACATACATTAATCACAATCATAAACACCAAACCCTAAATCCATATTCATAACCATAATCATCAAGAACAATGTCAAACAAGAAAGATGAAATCAACAAGAAAAATGGTTAGTGTTATTTATTTTCTTATTTATTACGTTGTGCTTATTTGATCATTTCACATTAATCACAACCTTATTTATGCAATGGCAGAACAAGATTGGAGCAAAGTTGAAAGAACTTCGGATTTGGCAGACTATGTGTATGATAAGTATGGGAACGTACCAGTTACTGATGAGATGCTAGACGACTTGTATAATTTTGCTATGATGAAAAGTTAGTGTTTTTCTTCCATTGTATAGAGTGTTGCCTGCATTTCTATTTTGCTTGCATTTCCATTCTGACTGCATTTCCAATTAGAATAAGGGGGTGTTTGAAAATGCTAAATGAACTTAAACTGATATGAAACTGAAACCGAGTTTATTAATGGGAGGTGATTTGTACACCATTTTTTTGTCATTCACCATTAAATTACAGGATGATGCACACAGTACAACACATAAATGCAGGTTTAGTGATGGATGACAAAAAAATGGTATACAAATCACCTCCCTCTATTAATACTAGACCAGTACTCGTGAGATAAAAGATTCAAAAAGATATTGGGTAGTAAATGTTGCATATAATTAATGCATGTTGTTGCATTAATAGTATTGAAACAAGCATGATTGTCCGCGCATTGCTACGGGGCGTTAATTTTTTTTTTTTGCTTAGCGTAGGGCGGTTTTGGATTGCATGAGAGCTGGACCTGCACGCGTTGCAGCAAGGCTTGTTTTTGTGTGATTTGGTTATATAGCCCGCGTGTTACCGCGGAGCATAATTTTTTGCGAATATGTTTCAAATGAATATTGAATAGAAATGTGTTCACGCGTTGTGGCGAGGCTGATAAATAAAGTTTTATAAAAAAATCGTAAATAGTTAAAAGTTCAAGGTGCTTTTTGTAAATTATTTTTTTTTAATTTATTTTGGGCCGGGAGAAGAATGCTTAATTTTTTTTAGTCTGCAAAAAGAAATGATCGTCACAGTTGCCAAGGCGTTGATATTTTTCTAGAATTTTATGACCTAGGTGCAGCGTATATAGGTGTAGATGTATAGTAAATTCAAGGATGGGCTTATAATTTATGATAAGGCTTTTGGATGTGGATCAATATCATTGGGCCAAAATTAGCCCAAGACGTCGGTACTGTAGCGAGGATAAGAAACGGCAGCGTTTTATTCCTCCTATAGTATATGTATATAATTGTATATACATCAGGTGTTCTATTTTGAAAACACAATTTAATTACAAAAACCAAATAAACAAAAACACTTTGCGAATAGTCTATAAATTTGTGGGTTTTAGCATTACAAGTTGAAGGTAAATAAGAGAGATATACAAACAACAACAATGAAACTTATCAACGTGCTTAGTACACTCTTGCTACTTATCACAACAACAAGTGCAACAACAACCATTGCAGGTATATTTTTCTGTATATAAGTTCATAACTATAAGTATTTCGATCTTTAGATTATAAATTAAATGTGGTTAATATAGTTTGATCGATCGTTCAATTTTTTAATATGTGTTAGGTGATGCGAATGCAGAGATGAAGATAAATGTCAAATTATGTGAACAGTACTATGACTGGACCATTGTCCGGAAACTTGCAAGAATATGTGTCAAAAATTGAGGGGAAAATTCACGAAAGGGGAATGCATAGAAGATAATACGTGGTGTCATTGTACATATTTATGTTATAGTACATTTCAGATTTTTATGAGATTTTAGCTTATAGAAAAAAAAATAGACTAATCAGAACGCCTGATTTTAATACGTAGGCAAAATCGTTTTTTTTATTGGTTTAAAAAAGGTAAACTTGAATCCAATTTGGTAAAACTTGAAAATCCTTGTGGAAAAATTTGGTGAAGAAAAAAACATATAAAAATATTTGTGTCAAATTTGTGAAAACAAAAACTTAAAAAATGAGGTAATTAATAAAACTTTAGTTGTTAAATTGTACATAAATTATATGAAGTTAAGTGTAAATTTATAAGTTTATGTTTTTTAATAACTTCACAAATAAACAAACAACCCCTTAGACTTTGTTCACCTAGACTTTAAATTATAAAAATACAACATATATGTTGTTTTAAAATTACATCATGTATGTTGTTTTAAAAATACAACAAATGTATGTACAATATTATTAATATCAAAATGATAGTACGAATTATTGTGTATATAAATAAATACATGATGTTGTACGTATACGAACAACTTATGTTTTTCCTCTTTGTGAGTTTAAGTAAGAATATCCGAAAAAGAAAATTATTTTTACTATGTATGTTCAATAAGAACTCAGTGTTATTCTGTTTTATAAGTTTATCACATGCGTACATGAGTTTATGGACAGTTTACTATTTCCAGTGTCTCATTATGAACCATGTACTAATTTAAATACCATTGTTAACCACCAAACTCGCTAGTAGCCGGTATTATCCACATCAATGATGTTTTTTATATATATAATCCACGGTGGTATTGAGTATTAGGTTTGTATGATGGATTGGCCTATATTCTTACCCGGTTTGTGACCTGTTTTTCTTTTATAACACATTCTCTCAAAATCATAACACCATTTTACCCCTTTTTCACCCCTCTTTTATGAACCCATATTATAAACTCAACCAAAATGAATTCACTACTTCTTTTCCTAATTAATTGCAAATGTTATTATTATCGGCTACTTCTCGTCGTAGATTACAAACTAATTGCAAATGTGGAGTTCGTTTGGTTAAACGCGTGTCCTAGACAGATTTGAACCCTGCTAGGCGATTTCTAAACTGTCGCAATTCGAATGTAAGTAAATTTCCTTAATTTTATTCTAAGTACGACTCTAGGTAGATGATATGGTGTTTACTTTTATTCATAGTATTCAAATAAGTTGTTGATCCCACTTGAATGGATCTTGAATTCCTTAGCTTATGTAAGGCTAAGTTGTATTGAATAAATTCAAAACAACTATGATAGAAACTTTGATTGTAAATATCAAAGACTATGCGGAATCTAGTCAATAATACTAAGAAGAATTTCAATAAAACAATAATGAACAAGATTAATAACAAACAGTTTACCAAACTTTCAGCCTCAATATAATACGAACACTCTTAATAGTGTTAGGGTTTACAAAACCTTGAAGCTACAAATAGATTGACTAAATAATGAAAAAGATGATGTCTATCTCTATGCCCTATGACCTCCTTTTATACACCATGGAGTCCTAACTGACTTACAATATTTTCTTAAGTTATCATGATCTTCTAAACAAATAACTTATACGTATCTTTTACGAAAATATCTCATACTTATCACATAAGTATTCTTGATCTCCAATCAATCTTTATCTTTTTAGCAGTCTTAATCCTTGAGCAGTTGTAACTTTGTACCAACAGCATTAACTGAGTACAAGCAGCATTAACTACTTAGAATATTTTCTTCATTCTTCATCAGCAGTACTAAGTTACACTAGCAGTACTAACTTTACTCTAGCAGTACTATCTTTACTCTAGCAGTACTAACATTACTAGCAGTAGTAACTAACAGTACTAATATACACTAGCAGTAGTAACTTACACTAGCAGTACTAACTACTTAGCATATTTTTCATAAAGATTACTAACAACATTAATTTATGCTTAGCAGTACTAACACACACCTAAGCAGCAGTAACTCTAAGATCATCATGAAGTCTTTTAATCCCAACAATCCTCTCCTAAACTTGATATTTATCTTCAAAATCATCAAGTTTCTTCATTAAAAGCTTCATAAACACCAGGAGGATGCTTCCAAATACTTCATTGATTCTTGAGTTGCTTAGTCATGAGCTTAAGAAGTTGATAGCACATTTCATTCCAATGATCAGCTTGAAGCTTCTTATTGAGCATTTCTGTGATTGTAGCTTTTGTAAGGGGATATCTTTTCTCTACCAACATAAAGAGATGCATATTTGAAAACCTCACAAAGTGTACTCCACATGAATCAAATAGCTTCTAAACTGTCACTTTGTTTCCTTGTATATACCTCCACATTAGATCTTCTACATGATGTTCAAACATTGTCTTCAGATCACCTCATAACACTCTCTAAAAAGCCCTCTTATGGTCTTGTATACCCATGCCTAGCTTTAACTATTTTCCATAAAGTTTCCAAATCTTCTCTGTCAAAGTTTTTAAGCATATGAATGACGGCTGAGTACCTCTTTGAAATTCCACCAGCTCTTATAATTTGATAAATGCTGATCTTACCTTCTTTAATGATCTTGTAATCAACAATGCTTGGAGGTTTAGTAGATAAAGTAATAGCATCAATTGCTACACCTTCTTCATCAGAAACAACTTCTATAAGCTCTTTCAGCTTAGCTTCTTCTTGATTATCATCTATCTTTTGCTTCTTAGCTACTTCTTGTTCTAACTCTGTACCTGCTCTCTTAGTACTATCCTCTGCTCTCTTTTTACTTCCTTCAACCAACTCTGTATCCATATCAACAAACATATTTACCCTTATCATGGCTTTATCAAATATCTTTTGAATTTCTGCAAATGACTTGTTCTTCAATTGAGTTTGCTTGTAACCAGCCATGTGTTTCAAATAAATTGACATTGTACTTTTCTTTTGTGCTTTAGTTGGTGGCTTGTTCCTCTTTTCTTGAGCTCTAAATGTTGCAAAGTGTTTCTTTCTCTTCTCCAAGAGTTCTACAAACAATCTTGCCTTCTTTTCATCTATCAATTCTTCTTGCTCTCTTGCTTGCAATCTTTTAGCTAATAACCTGTCAGCATCCATCATTGCTTGTGTGTTATCCCATGATTCAGTTAAAGCTATGTTGGCTTCTTCTTCCTTTTGTCTTACAAGCCTTTCTTCTTCTTCCAATTTAGCTTATAATTGAGCTTGAAGATTTAGAGCAACCTCTTGATCATACATAATCTGATCCTTTTTCTTCAAAGGCTTCTCAGGCTCATTCATTTTTGCCTTGCCTTTATCCTATGAAGGTTTTGATGCAGCTGGTGTTGTTGTTGTAGTTGTTGTTAGAAATTTACTTGGCTCTTGAATCATAACCCCTCTGACTTTAGGTTTTGCAGCTTTGATCTCTATTAAAGTCTGAGCCAAGGTCAATTCATCAACAGTTGTTGTTGTAGCACTGTCAATAGCAACTTCAGTAGTACTAACTTCAACACTAGCAGTAGTAACTACTTCACCAGCAGTTGTAACTGGATCAGCAGCACTAACCTCCTTCTTAACCACATCATGTTCTGCAAATACTTCTTCACCATCAAGAATACCTTTATCAAACATTTCTCCATCATTCCTCCCTTGAGTCTCATCAACCAAAGTAACCTCTGCATTAGCATCAATATCAGCTATTTTCCTCCCTTGTTTGGATGCATCCTCCTGATCACCCAAACTGGCTTCATCAAAGGATTCTAACCTTCTAGCTGAACCAACCTTCCTTAACCTTTTGAGCCTTAGAGTTCTTGACTTATTCCTCCTCTCTAACTTCTTGACGCTCTTCTTTAGACTAGCAATTTCACTATCTTCAGCAGTCTTGGCCTTCTCCAAATCAAGAACCTTCTTTTGTAAGTTGGTACATAAATTCATCAAATCAGTAAGTTTCAGTCTATCCTCACCACTGAGTAGTAGATCATTGGAATGTGTAGGTACACTTTCCACATTTTTAGTCTTATCTGCCATAGGTTCTGTAGGACCACTAGGTTGAGAAACTTCAGTGTCCTTCCTTTGTTTCCTCCTAGGTTGTTTCTTCTGAGTTTGTGATGTAGATGGTTGAGTAATAGTGGGTGTATGATAGGGATCAATGGGATTAGCTGAACCTTTACCTATTTCTTCCTGAGCTTAAACCATCATTGTTTGAAATAAAGGTGTGATTGTTCCACAAAAAACTTTTCCTTCCCTCTTCATGTTAGCAAAAATCTTCTTTGTGTGAGAAGGGGTAACATAAATCTTTTTGTGATGTGACATATCTCCAAGTTGTTGATTAACAAATACTTGCATTAACCTTGGATACATCTAGAATTTAACCATACTATCTACATTCTTCACCATACTATCAAAGATATACTTGGAAATGTTGAATTTTTGGTCTGCGGCTAAGCAAATAATTACAGAAGCCATAGTGCTACTAAATTCTTTCCATGTAGTAGTTTTAGCACTTAAGCATTACAAAATTTTATGATTCAAAAACTTCCATTGAGGAGAAAAGAAAGCTTTATAAAATGTAAGCTTTTGAGTAAGTTTTTCATACCTCATTCTTGTTAGTTCTTCAAAAATGGTAGCAGTGGGTAGACATTAAGTACCTTCAGTATCTTCTAGTTGAAGATCTCTCCTTATAGTGGATTCAGTTATGATCACCTTCTTCTTATCCACTAGGGCTTGCAGTTGTACTTCCACATTAACCGTTTTTACTTTGACAATATCCTAGAATTGTTTAATACATGAACAATAGACTGTAGGATTAACAATTAAAGCATATTTGATGGGGTTCGCATTTAGAAAATCAACTATTTCCTCAAACCCTTCACTTTCAATGGGTTTCTCCAAAAATGCAACTAAATTGTGAGTATCAGCAAACTTTAGATCCGACATTGTGTTGGGTTTTGATGAAGAATGATGAAATTGAGTTAGGGTTTATGATTAGAGAGTATATGAAAGATTAAAATCGATTGAATGAGTGATTGAAACCCTTAATCGAAGTATTTATGAAAATACCCTCAACAGCATTAACGTTCACCAGCAGTTGTAAGTTTATGCCTAACAGCATTAACTTTCAACAGCAGTGGTAACCCAGCAGTAAGTTAAGCCTAGCAGCATTAACTTTCCCCAGCAGCAGTAAGTTTATGCCTAACAGCATTAACTTATACCAGCAGTAGTAAGTTTATGCCTAGTAGTATTAACTTTGAATCACCAGAATTAACTCCAATTCCATTCTAATTAGCTTTTCCATCAAATTAACATTTTAACCTACAAAATCTCTTTGTCTATTTTTTATTTCTCTCAATTCTTTTAGCTCACAATTCTCTCTATCTGTTTTTTATTTCTCTCAATTCTTTTAGCTCATAATTCCCTCTGTCTATTTTTGATAATATTCAACTCTCTTTCTGTTTTTTAACTCACCACATCTCTCAATTCTTTTTCTCACCAATTCACCCTATCTGTTTTTTATTTTCACACATCTCTCTTTTTGTTTTTATTCTCACTTATTCTCTCAATTCTTACAGTATTAATTATACTTAATAGTATTAAGTATAACTAACAGTATTAACTTAGCAGTATTAAGTATAACTAGCAGCATTAGTTATACTTAACAGCAGAAACTTTTAAGTTACAAGTACTTACACCAATTTCACCCTTAGCAACTTTTGCATTCCTTTCCAATCATCAGTTGTGTATAATTCGCTGCATATAAACACAATTAACCTCCCCTTAATCAATACTTCAGAGGTTAAGCATTCTAATACTTGCAATCAGATATTCAAATCTGCTAACATCAAATGCTTTTGTGAGCAAATCTACAACATTCTGATCTTTGTGAATCTTGATCATCTGAATAAGCTTATTCTCATTGGAATTTTGATAAAGTGATGCCTAATCTCAATGTGCTTTGTCTTTGAGTGAAAAACAAGGTTCTTAACTATGCAGATAGTACTCTCATTATCAATATGAATCTTAGTCTGCATAAAGTTATATCCTTAATCCATCAATTGATTTTGGATCCAAAGAACTTGTCCACAGCAATTTGAAGCAGCTATATACTCAGCTTCAGTTTTTAGAATTAGCAACCATAGTCTACTTCTTGCATTGCCATGAAATCAATTATAGAATTAACAGAATATCACTTGAATTAACAGAATATCACATTTGTCCCTTCTGATAAATAAAGTCTTGTCTATCTTTCCTCTCTGAAACCTATTGTCTAATAAATAAGTTGACAGGTTTCATACCAAGCTCTAGGAGCTTGATGCAGTCCATAAAGTGCCTTTTCTACTTTGTATACTCTGTCAAGAAAGTTTGGGTCTTCAAATCCTGGTGGTTGACAAACATAGACTTCCTCTTCAATCTTACCATAAAGAAAAGCACTCTTGACATCCATCTGATACACCATAAAGTCTTTAAATGAGGAATAGGCTAAGAATAACCTGATTGCTTCAATTCTGGCAACTGGAGCAAAAACCTCATTATAGTCTATTCCTTCTTCTTGTGTGTATCCTTGTGCAACCAATCTTGCTTTATTCTTAATCACAATACCTCTTTCATCTTTCTTGTTCCTATACACCCATTTAGTACCAATGGCCCTTTTTCCATTAGATAAATCCATCAAGGTCCCAACCTGTTGTAACTTGAACTGCAGAAGCTCCTCTTGCATAGCTTCTATCCAGCTTGGATCTTTTAATGCTTGGATGACCTTCTTGGGCTCTTCTTGTGATAACAAACATGCAAACAGACAATTCGGAAAGTCTTTATGGTTGGTCCTCTGCTGTACTGAACTAAACATAGCATGTTCAGTCACACTCTTTGTCATCCGGGGCTCCATTTTCTTTCCTAGCAGTTTTAGGTTCATTAGTCTTAACAATAGGCTTTTCAACTACAGACTCACTAAGAGACTCATTCACTTCCACAAAATCATCTAGACTAGGGTAAGCTAAATTATATTTTGGTGGCATAAAATTCCTAGTATAGGGAGGTGGGACAATATTATACCCTAATCATGTTTTACACTTATCCATTATCTGTTTGTCTAGAAGTTTACTTAGACTTTTTGATGAATTTTCAAATTTTTGTACTGTAAGTTGAACCTCATCTTTTTCTTTTGTAGCCAACTCTAACTTCCTTTTAAGCTCTATAAGATCTAAATCTCTTAAATAGATTTCACGTTTTAAGAGTTTTATATCTTCCTCATACAGAAACTTATTTTTCTTAAAGACTAACAGTCTAGCTTCTATAGATTCTAAACCTGTTTTATAAGAGACAACACTTATCCTACATGTTCTTAAGTCTTTGAATAATTGTTTATTTTGTTCTTTTAGATTTTTGACACATTTTAAACAAGATGAACAATAATTTAAGTCATTAGATACCTCAAAGTTTGTAGAAGAACTTAAATTTGTTGAAGAATAAGCCATGAGAGCAAAATTGGTTGGACCTTCTTCTGCTTGGTCACTCTAATCATAGCCAAAGCTATCACATTAAGAAACTAAGGCATTTGAAGTACTTTCTTTAACTAGCATAGTCCTTCTTGTAGGCTCCTTGTTCCTGCTGTCTTGATTCCTGAGTGCCCTGCATTCCCTTGCAAAGTGTCCTCTCTTGTGGCAGTTGAAACACTCCACCTTGGACTTGTCAAACCCAATTCTTTCTTTTTTGGCCATATCTAGCTTCCTTCCAGTATTCTTTAGGAATCTTCTTGCCCTTATAGTCAGCATAGCAATGTTCCACCATAGTCCATCTCTTCTGGATCATCAGGATTGATTTGTTGTAGATCTTTATTATCAAGCGGTGAAGTACTTGGTTGACTAGTAAAGAAGGAATAAATCACAGCATCACTCAAATTTTCAATAGTTGTTAAGCTATCAGCAGTACCCTGAGTGCTAGCAGTATTAACACCCTGAGCAGTATTAACTACTCTAGTTGTACTGTTAGTGATGCTTGAGGATAGAAAGGCTACATTGTGTGAGTTTGTGGTTGATCTAGATGTCCCCTTGACCTCTAATTCATAAGCCTTCAGGTTGTTAAAGATGTCATCCAAACTCAATGTCTTAATTTATGGTTTGTTCCTCTACACAATAGTATGCATAGTCCATTCTTGTGACAAACTTCTCAAGAACTTTTAATTGATATCTTCTTGAGGGATGACTTCACCATGCATCTCTAGTTGACTAATTAGCTTTTGAAGCCTTTCTTAGGTTTGCTCAATCACTTCTGTGCTAGATGCAGTAAAGTTTTCATACTGCTGCTTCAAAAGATTTTTTTGAGTTTTCTTTATAGCAGTATTAACTCCAAATCTATTCTTAATAGCCTGCATCAGTATCTTAGCATCCTTGTATGAGTTGAACTTTAATTGATGCTCATTAGGTAAGGCCATCAACAAAGTGCTTCTTGCCTTTAACTTTGCCCTTCTTTGTGCCTTCTCTTTAACACTTGTAGGAGGGATAATAGTCTCCTTACCATCAACAGTCTTTGTTATTATGGGTGCATTACCATTTTCTATGATCTCTCATAGAGTGTAATCAATGCACTATAGGTACTGCTCTATCCTCATCTTCCAGAGATCATACTCACCAGGTTGGAGTATGGGTAGCTTGATAGTTTGAGTAGTTTGAGAATCCATTGCTTCTTGAAAAGTAGATCTTGTGTGTAGTAAAGTTTCTTCTTATTCAAAGCTTCTCACAAGCTCTGATACCACTTGTTGATCCCACTTGAATGGATCTTGAATTCCTTAGCTTATGTAAGGCTAAGTTGTATTGAATAAATTCAAAACAACTATGATAGAAACTCTGATTGTAAATATCAAAGACTATGCGGAATCTAGTAAATGATACTAAGAAGAATTTCAATGAAACAGTAATGAACAAGATTAATAACAAATAGTTTACCAAACTTTCAGGCTCAATATAATATGAACACTCTTAATAGTGTTAGGGTTTACAAAACCTTGAAGCTATGAATAGATTGACAGAATAATGAAAAAGATGATGTCTATCTCTATACCCTAGGACCTCCTTTTATACACCAGGGAGTCCTAACTGGCTTACAATATTTTCCTAAGTTATCATGATCTTCTAAACAAATAACTTATACGTATCTTTTACTAAAATATCTCATACTTATCACATAAGTATTCTTGATCTCCAATCAATCTTTATCTTTTCAGCAGTCTTAATTCTTGAGCAGTTGTAATCTTTCAGTAGTTATAACTTTGTACCAACATCACTAACTGAGTACAAGCAGCATTAACTACTTAAAATATTTTCTTCATTCTTCATCATTAGTACTAAGTTACACTAGCAGTACTAACTTTACTCTAGCAGTATTATCTTTACTCTAGCAGTAGTAATTAACAATACTAATATACACTAGCAGTAGTAACTTACACTAGCAGTAGTAACTAGCAGTACTAACTACTGAGCATATTTTTCATAAAGTTTACTAACAGCATTAATTTATGCTTAGCAGTACTAACACACACCTGAGCAGCAGTAACTCTAAGATCAGCATGAAGTCTTTTAATCCTAACTGTTTCTGTTTCCATTATATGTTATCTTACACCTACACCCCACAACCCTTTAAAACACCTCTTAGATAGTCATGAATAATGCTTGTGCCTAGTAGTGGAGGTTTGATCCTTTACCAAGCCTATGGTAATTTATATGCTATGACAAGTAGTGAGTGTTAATTTTTCATTTCCCCCTTTATGTTATAATTTATTATACACCCGAGAGAAAGAGAGAATCCCAAACACTTATGTGAGGTGCTAGTGTATGCTTTTCGTGCTTTTAATTACGAGGTCTAGAAGGTTGTATTGTAAAATACTTTTAAAAAGTAGGTTAAATAACCCTTATATTGTTATTGTCTAGGTAGAAAAGCCTATTTGATTGAGGACAAGCAAATTCAAGTGTAGGGGTATTTGATGAGGTGTCATTTTATACACTTTTTCAGGGTTGTTTAACCCCCTAAATCATGCATTTATGCCCAAAATAGGTACTTAATTGTTCCTTTTTAGGTATTTAGCATTTGGAAGGCATTTGGAAAAAATACACGTGACTTGGGCTCATTTGGAGAAGAAACGGACAAGAGTACGGACCAACACTAAGACTCTTGAAGATTTGTGCTCACATCGGCTGGAGACGACGTCACCAACTCTACATGACGCCATCACAACCCACTTAGTGACGGCGTCACAACATTTCATGACGGCGTCAGCACGCACCGATTCGCATGCAGATCTAGAATATTCTTGTCGGTAACCCTATAAGCACTTCACTTCTTATACTTGTACACGAAATCAAGAAGAAAATAGAAGGAAGATATGAAAAAGTTTAGAGAGAAGTTTGAGAGAGAAACTAAAGAGAGAAAGGAAGAGAATGGTTGATTTACTTGCAAGTGAAAAATTATAAATAAGACCAACACCCTCTCCATCCTTAGTGAGGGGTATTTATAGTTAAACCATGAGGCTTACATGCCTATGGTATTTCTACAGGCCGAGCTCGGATTATTTGGGCTTACGCCCGATACACGTGACCGATTAGCTTACATAAGCGAGCCCGTTTACCCCTTCTAGCCTATTACAACATTACATATCTGAATGACCGAGACTTAATATTATTAATGAACAAACTTCCTAGTTCGACTCAATATTTTGAGGCTAACAATCTCCCCTGAAGTGAGTTCATTGTGACACTCCTTCGTGAGATCAATGAGATTGCTTTTGTCGCTAAGCTCTTGTGATCTTTGTCCCTGTCTACGTTGTAGGTTTGTTCCTTTATGCTATGTGATCTTTGATCTTTAGCCTTTGTCATTGTCTTTCGACTTTGTCTTTATGTCCGAGATCTTTAAATCTTTATCCTTCAGTCTTGATCGTCTTTTCTGCCTTGCGATCTTGTGTCTTGACCAACATGCTCATACTTTGCATCATCTTGAAAGCTTGCTAACAATCTCCCTTGACAATCATTGTCTTGATAATCTTGATATCTTGATGGAAGATCTTGAATATTAGAGTTTGCAGAAGTCGTTGTCTTTAAATCTTGAGCT
>BQNB010001923.1:1760-131476 GCA_026074375.1 Tanacetum coccineum | reverse complement strand
ATTGACTTGATTAATTAACCCATCACATTGTTTTTTTGATCGAATACGTGCTGATGTTGGTTTGATCGAGTCATAAAGTTGCCTATAGATCTGTTTCAAATGTTCATTCTCAGCAATAAGCTTGACACCCTATGATCCAATTCAATATTTATCGTTTCAATCTCTTCTATGTCTTTCTTGACCTTTTCCTCATTCATATTTCCACTTAACGATTTAAATCTCTCTTTTAACTTTCTTAGGACCGTGTCTTTCTCTTACGACTGAGCTTTCAATTCATTTAATTCAAAGTATTGATCAAAATTTGGAGCACTTTGATTTGAAACAGAATTGTCCCTTTGAAAAATTTCCTGATTAAGTTTAGTATCAACTTATAAAGAGATGCATTGTTTTTCAAGAGTGGTATAACTTCTGAACAGTTTATCGTAAGTCTCTTTTTCAATGAAATCCTTTTTGTTGAGAAGCTCAGTCTCAAGTTTGAGACACTTTTCACATTCATGCACATTCACATAAGCATATTCCATAGAAGAATTCATAATTATGTTCACTATCTCTTTGTTAATGACTTGTTCCAAGACATTTTAACTTCAAATATTTTTGACTCTAAACGATGTTGTTCCACAGCCTGTTCCATTTGATGAAAGAAATTTTGTACTTTAGAAAGTTCTTCAATTAAATATTGATCGAATGTATTGAATAAGTCCTTCAAAGCTTTTACAAATGGAATTATTTCATCCCTAAAATAAGCTTTTGTATGTTCAAACCCCCACGAGCCCTTATTGATAGCTGTGGCAGTGGTTCTTTTTTGACAACCACGTGAAAACCAACAAGATGGTGTTTAAGTTTCTTCAAACTCGTATTTACCATGCTGACTTTAGGAAGTTCTTTTAAAACCTCAACTTTGGTGGGTCTACAAGAAGGATTAGGATATGAAGAATTCATAGAATTCTGAGACCAAAAGGCTTGTTCAGCAGATAATTCAGTTTGTGGAACAAATCATTTTTCAAAATCTTGAGAAAGTAGGTTGAGAACAACATAATCAACTGGTGTGGTAATAACTTTCTTTTCTAAAACCATTGGATCCTGTTGTTTTAAAAGCATTTTTAAATGACTCTCTGCATCAAGAATTAGGGTCTCTTTGGAGTCAGGAATCACAATAGCACTAGTGTTCTTAATGACATTACCATCATAAAGTTTTGGTTCCAACTGCTGAGCTTTCTTCAGATAGAAAGGATTTTGAAAACCTAAAGCTTGTTTAGTGGTATGATCATAGAAAAACTTTAGTTTTATCAACATATGAATAGTTTTTGCTGATTGATCTCTTTTATAAACAATATTATCCAGCTGTTTAATCTTCTTTTCTAAAGCAATTTCTCTATCAATGTTTTTAGATTCTTCTTTCTAAAAATAATTTTTGAGAAGAGTAACTGTTTGCATTAAAGATTCCTTTTCTTATGTTCAGAAAGAGTTTGTTTAAGACGATCAATCTCAACAGACTGTTCACATGAATTTGAAATGTTATCTTTACTCTTTAAATCAACATTTTATCCTTCTTTCAAAACTTTAACTTGTTCTTTATATCTTTCAAGCTCAGCAGTTAAAGTATCATTGACACTTTTATTGTCCAGATTTATCTTGGTGCAATTAATTACTTGGCTTTTTAGTTGTTCTATCACAGATAATATTAGTGCATCTTGTTGTGCAGATGAGTTAGAATTCTGAACAGCTGCCTGTTGTGATTCTGTCACATACTGAGAATAAGGAATGATATTGCTATCACTGGTTATTTCAGTCTCTGAATGGTTCACAACATTCGACTGTTCAGAAGACGACATCACCTGCACACCTTGATTAATCATATTGTTATCCACATTATCAGGATTGTGTACCTCAGCGAGAGCATCTGAACCATAATGAGATAAATTTTCCATGAGAGCAACTTTGGCAGTGTTGAGTTCATCACAATCAGAGTCATATGCATCCAAATCATCGGCTTGATAAGCAACATTATGAGTAATGACAGTCTGTGTGGCTTGACCTTCTGTAATTCTTGGATCTGCCAAAAATGCTAGTTCTTCCTCATGTAGAATTTGACCATTTGCTTGAGCTTGTACCAGCAACACTTTATCCTTAAACCACGAATCATCCCGTTTCCTTTTAGGTTTAGTGCACTGTTTAGACATGTGTCCCTCCCCTTTGCAGTTGTAACAAATAACAGTCCTTTGTTTCCTAGAATTGCTTCCACTTGCTTTTGGAGTGTAGGTCCTACTTGTACCCATAGCAAAAGAAATTTGCCTCCCTTGTACTGGTTGTAAAGTCACTCTTTCATCATTAATGGTAGCTTGTTGTCTAGGGTTTGACGAATTCCTCAGCTGGTTATTGGTAGTAGGATAGCGAGATGTGACAACAGCTGATAGGAATGACATCATATGGTTGATGGCGTCAATGGGATCATCACCTTGCTTGAACACTAGAATAGTTAGACCTAAGTCTAGTTGGGGAAATTCAAGTTGTTGTTGTTGTTTGGTTTAAACTTGGGAGCAATTCCAATTTGAGGGATTGATGAATGTTGAAATAAAATGTTTGTGGTTAATTGATGATAGATAATACATGGATGGACTAAGTGATGAAAGAGGTGTCGATGGATTTGATAGGTTTGAGTAATTGTTAAAGACTGATAAGGTGATCCATTGACTAAGAGACAGATATATTGACAACTAGTGAGGTAGAAATAAAGAGTTTTTGATATGAATACTGATGAGTTTTTGATAAGGAGCCTGGTCATCTATGGTTTGCAACCAAAGCAAGCAGATCTGAGTTGCATTCATGCATTAAACAAACTTCATTTGCATGAAATTCGTGTTGTCCCAAGTAAGCATAAAGCTGATCAATATTAGTTTTGTGCAAGTCCCGAACCAGTTTGACATCGGTCCTCAAAATTTGCTCCATTCAGGAGGAATGGTATTCAAAAACATATTAGTTCACTTAAAATTGTCCCCAGTTTCACAATTGGAAGATTTCATGTCATTGAGTAGTATTGAAATCATCAAGTAGAAATCACGTAGTGTTTCCCTTTCTATAATATACTTATCAAATTCATCATACAGTTACACTCTCTTTTCTGAGTTCTTCAATGAAGTTCCTTGCATGAGAAGTTTAATTATTTCCCAAGTGCTCATTGGCGATTTACGATGATTGCTAACAAGTTCTTAGACCTCTGGTGATATCCTTATAGATGATATATGTTGCATTGACATAGCACAATTCATCTTAAATTTCATCTGCAGCGAGTCAATTCAAGAATTTTCTGGTGGCCTATTTACCACCATTTTCCTCAAATTGTAGGCAGATGAGTAGACCATTTTCCAACGAATTTGTTGGGAATAAAAGCCTATCTTTGAAAGGTACTGCTAGCGAAGGGGTTGTCTGTATACTGCTAGATAATGCTAAAGTTAGTGCAGTCCTTAATTTAATGGAAAATATGCAAAGAAATTAGAGTATGGCTGGTATAGAAGTTAGTACATAGTGATTCCCAGTTACCACTGCTATGTAAATATTCAGTACTTGCTAAAGCTTGTAAAGTTAGTACTGTGCTGATGAAGAATAAAAAAGCCTTCTGTGAAGTAACTGCTTGGCAAGTTAATGGCAGCATAGTACAAAAAGTTAACAACTGCTCAAAGATTAAGACTTCTGAAAGATTTTCTACTGATAGAATAGAAGGAAAAGACAGGAAGAACAGATTAAAAGATTGATTATGAGAATCTAGATTACTTATGTGATAAGTATTAATATATTTATAGAATAGATCATAGAGAATATATCCTAAGTTTAAAAGAATATATTATGTAAATCGACTAGAACATCCTGGGTTCTATAAGGAAGGTCCTAGGGCATAGAGTTTGCTATCTAAATCTAGAAAAATATACAAAGTCGTATAGTTCATAGGTTCAAGGTTTTGTAAGCCTAATACTAGGAGAGTATTCGTATTATTTGTAATAATAAAATTGAAGCGTATATATAGTTGAATTGATATTGTCTTGTGTTAACTGTGTTTACCAATAAGGAATGTCTTACTAATCCTAAAGTTAGATTCCCGCAAAATGCGATTAATACACTTAACAAAGTTTTTACGACTAAAGTTGTGTAATATTATATTAATATAACTAAACCTTAAACCATCATTAAAGGAAATTCGATCTATTGAAGTTGGGATCCAACAAAGGTATTCGTACTCCTGGACAACAAGTGAGATATCAGGAGCTTGTTGCTTTGAAAAACTATGCTAAGAAGATCTTGGGATCAAGACTCTGCACACATGGTGGCTGCATCAAAGGTTTCTATGCTCAAACCGGGTGAGTTTGATTTATAGAGGATGAGGATCGAACAATACATCCAGATGATTGATTAAGGCAATATGGAAGACATAAAGAATGAAACATTTGCACCAAAAAAAAAGTTATGGAAGGAAGGTGTTGAGAAAGTAATACCTCCTACAACTGCTGAAGAAAAGGCTCAGAAGAGGTTAGAAGTGAAGGCCAGAAGCACCTTGATGATGGGAATACCTAATGAACATCAGTTAAAGTTCAACTCCATCAAGGATGCTAAGTTGCTGCTGGAAGCTATTGAAAAGAGGTTTGGTGGGAATGCTGCTACAAAGAAAACTCAAAGAAATCTCTTAAAACAGCAGTATGAAAACTTCACTGCTCCTAGCTCAGAAACCCTTGATCAAACTTTTGATAGGCTTCAAAAGCTTGTGAGTCAGCTGGAGATTTTGGGTGAAACACTTTCACAAGAAGATGTGAACCAGAAGCTGTTGAGAAGTTTGTCACCAGAATGGAACACACATGCTGTTGTGTGGAGGAACAAGCCTGAATTAGAGACAATGAGCATGGATGATCTCTACAACAATCTCAAAGTGTATGAACCAGAAGTCAAAGGGACATCAAGCTCAAGTACAAGCACACAAAACATGGCTTTTGTGTCCTCTAACAACTCTGGCAGCACTAATGAAGCAGTTAACACTGCTCATGGAGTTTCTGCTGTTAGCACTCAAGTTAGTGCTGCTAACTCCACAAATGTTGATAACTTGAGTGATGCTGTGATTTGTGCATTCTTTGTTAGTCAACCAAGTAGTCCTCAACTTGCAAATGAGGACTTACAACAACTCCATCCAGATGACTTGGAAGAGATGGATTTGAGATGGCAGATGGTCATGTTGACTATGAGGGCAAGAAGGTTCTTTAAGAACACTGGAAGGAAGGTGACTATTAATGGTAATGAGACCATTGTGTTTGATAAGTCCAAGGTGGAGTGCTACAACTGCCACAATAGGGGACATTTTGCCAAAGAGTGCAGAGTTCTAAGAAACCAAGACAACAGGAACATGAAAAGCTCAAGAAGAAGTGTGCCAGTGGAGACAACTACTTCCAATGCTTTGATCTCATGTGATGGTCTTGGTGGCTATGACTGGAGTGATCATGCAGAGGAAGGACCAACAAATTATGCACTCATGGCCTACTCATCTTCAAGTTCTGGTTCTGAGGTATCTAATGATTCTACTTGCTCAAAATCTTGTCTTGAAACTGTTGAAGTGCTTAAATCTCAAAATGAACAACTATTGAAAAGATTTGAGAAATCTGAGTTAATGGTTGTAGCTTATAAGACAGGTTTATAGTCTATAGAAGAAAGACTTGAATTTTATAAAAAGAATGAGTCTGTTTATGTAGAAAATATTAACGGCTTAAAATAGGATATTCAAGTAGGAGAGATAACTTTGGGGAGATAGGAAAAAGCTAGTAATAGTTCAAAAGGGAAAAAGATAGATTCGTTTAATGTAGACAAATTTGAAAATGATCTAAAAGCTTAAACACGATTTCTAGGAGTCAGATTGTAGACAATTACAAGAAAGGTTTAGGCTATAATTCAGTTCCACCTCCCTTAACAGGAAATTTCATGCCTCCAAAACCTGACTTGTCATTTACTAGCTTAGAAGAGTTTACAAGTAAGCCTGTAGTTGTTAAGCCTGTAGTTAAGAATAGTGAAACTAAGGCTAGTGAAAGCAAGCTAAAAAAGAGTTAGGAAGAATATTTCGGTGCTCCAATTTTGTAGGTTATGTGTCAGATAGTGAGGAAGAAAAATGTGTTCAAACAGTTGAAATGAAAAAGGCTAAGCTAGTTTTGTTAAGATAGACTTTGTCAAAGCTAAATAAAAAACAAAATCTGATAGGAAAAACTGTTAAAATATGTTGAGCACAATGTGCAAAACCTCACAATCTAGAGGCAATCCAAAAAAAAACAAAAACAAGACTGGAATCAAATATGATGTCTCAGAGACTAGGAAGTAATTTTGAGATGTTTAACAAAGCTTGTTATGTGTGTGGAGGTTTGTCACTTGCAGGGTGATTGTAATTATCAAAAGGGTGGTAAACCCACTTTGGACAATGCTAATAAAAGGGTGATCATCAGGGAATTTTGTCAAACGACTCACCCCTGCCTAGAAGAACATGGTTCCAAGAACAGTACTAATGAAGTCTGGCTTAGTATCTATTAATACTGCTAGATAAAATATTTCAAAAACAGCAGTATCAGTTAATACTGCTAGACAAGTTAATACTGCTCACTCTAAAAAAAAACAGTGGCATGTGGTAGACCACCTGTATATCTTTCTAAAATCGCCATTCTACGGTTAAGAGCCATTCATAAGAATACAACATTTAAAAACAGTAATTTTAATCAGAGGGTTTAATACTGTTAAGGATTAAAAATGGTTCTGCTGCCAATAGGCCAAAAGCGTAGTTAATGTGTATGGCCAAAAAGCAGTAGTTAATGCTGTTAAAGGCGAAATATATTAATTTTGTTAAGGCCTCAGCTTATTGGGTTGAAAACCAAAGATTAAAGTTTTAGTCCCTGTTCTCAACACAAACAGCCAACTGATCATATAACCTTAAAGAACTTTGAATTATATTGATGCACAAGGTAGATACAAGTCAGTGATGGCTTGGGTCCTTAAAGAAACTCATTTTCTTATCCGATGTGCAGTGCAATCCACAATGGATTTACAGGATAATAAGTGATAGATAGTGGGATGCTCACGGCACATGACAGGAACATGTCTATCTTACCGATAGAAGAAATAGAGGGAGGATTATTGTTTTTCTTTTGGAGGGAAACCCTTAAAAGGAGGGAAATTACGAAAACGGTTCCCATTAAAATGGGTAATATAGATTTTAAAAAATCTGTTTTTGTGAGAGAGTTAAAGTTAATCTCTTTGAGTGTCTTCACAAATGTGTTGATAACAAAGAATAGTGTTCGTTATTAATGACACTGAATTGTATTGATTTTCTCTAAAACTTTAAGTTAATGATGCAAGTCAAGTTTTATTAGAGTTCCTAGAAAGGAACACTATGTATAGTGTTGATTAAAGAACCTAGTTCCCTCTCAAAAACGCGGTTTAACTTGCTTTTTGCAAAATCCACAATCTGATGTAATCTAAACTTTGGGCACAGAGGCTAGGTCACTTACGTTTTAAAACCATGAATAAACTGGTTAAGGGAAATCTTGTAAGAGGTTTACCTTCCAAACTTTTTAAAAATGATCAAACCTGTGTTGCTTGTCAAAAGGAAGCAGCACAAAGCCTTTGTTAAGTCCAAAAAACAGCGGAACTCATCAGTCTGCCTTTACACTTGTTGCATATGGATTTGTTTGGACCAATATTTGTAAAAAGCCTAATGAAGAAAATGTATTGCCTAGTTGTCATAGATGATTATAGTAGGTTTACTTGGGTTTTCTTTCTAGCTACTAAAGATGAGACTAGTGGCATTCTTAATTCCTTTTATAGTGGTTATTAGAGAACATAACAGTGGTTTTGGTGCGTAAAGAATGAGAGAAAAAGTGAGCATAAAAACAGAATGAGTGATGTGTAGAAAAAAAAACAGAAGCGAGTTGTGTGATATAAAAAACAGACGAGTGTCCAGGTAAGAAAAGACTTGAGAGAAAAAGTGAGTTAAAATTAAAAAGAGGGGACATTTCTATTTTAATGGATTGCTATTTGGAATGGAATTGTGTTAATGCTGGGCTCAAAGTTAATGCTGCTAGGCATAACTTATTGCTGTTGGTTGTAAGTTAATGCTGCTAGGCATAACTTACTGCTGGGTTACTACTGATGGGTTACTTACTACTGTTGGTGGAAGTTAATGCTGTTAGGCATAAACTTACTACTGCTGGTGATGGTTAATGTTGTTGAGGGTATTTTCATAAATAACTGTCAATTAGGGTTTTCCAATCATCTCATTTGGTCGAATGTATACTTTCGTATACTCTCTATTCCACAACCCCTAACTCGTTTTATCATTATCATCAAAACAACACAATGACGACCCTAAAGTTTGCAGCTCTATAACATGGTTCGCATTTTGGCTAAACCTGCTAAAGTGAAGGGTTTAAACAGATTGTGGGATTTCTTAATGCACACATATAAAGTATGCACTAACGATCAATTATCCATATTATACTTCTTGCTTGAAACATTCTAGCTATGTCAAGGCGAAAAACTGTCAATGGGGAAGTACAGTTACAAGCCCTAGTGGATGGAAAGAAGATCATCATTACTGAGTCGATTGTAAGAAGAGATCTTCAACTAGAAGATGCTGAAGGTGTTGATTGTCTACCCAATGCTACCATCTTTGAACAACTTACATTAATGGGGTATGAGAAAATTTCACAGAAGCTTACTTTCTATAAGGCATTCTTTTCCCCACAATGGAAATTCCTTATTCATACTATTCTACAATGCCTAAGTTCTAAGACTACTGCATGGAATGAGTTTAGTAGCACTATGGCTTCTGCAATTATCTGTTTAGCTACAAACCAGAAGTTCAACTTTTCAAAATACATTTTTGAAAGTATGGTGAAGAACTTGGATAATGTGGGCAAATTTTTGATGTATCCAAGGTTTGTACAAGTGTTTGTGAATCAACAACTTGATGGCCTGCCAAGTCACAAGAGGATTTATGTTACACCCTCTCACACTAAGAAGATATTTGGGAATATGAAAAGGGTAGGGAAAGGATTTTCTGGTAGAGTCACACCCTTATTTCCAACCATGGTGGTACACAATCAAGAAGAAATGGGTGAAGGTTCAACAATGCCAACTGATCCCCATCACACACCCACCATTATTCAACCATCAACATCTCAACCCCAAAAGACTTAAAAACCTAGGAGGTCAAAGAGAAAGGACACTGAGGTACCTCAGCCTAGTGGTCCTACAACCAATGTAGCTGATGAGGCTGTCAATGAGGAGATGGAAGACAGTTTGGTGAAGGCTGCCACTACTGCTTGTAGCTTAGAAGCAGAGCAGTACAGTGGTAACATCAATAAGACCCAATCCAAGGCAACACCTAATGAACCAAATTCCCCATGAACTATTTCAGGTGGTGGTCCCACGCGCCAAGAAACCATGAGGGATACAATTGCTCAGACTAGGTCTGAGAATGTATCTAAACTTTCTAATGATCTACCACTCGCAAGATGTAACACACTTTGAAGTGGTACGAATAGTCTGAAACTTAATGAATTGATGGAACTATGTACAAATTTACAACAAAGGGTTCTTGATTTGGAGACTACAAAGACTACTCAAGCTACTGAAATTGAAAGTTTGAAAAGGAGATTCAAGAAGCTAGAGAGGAGGAATAAGTCATGAACTTATGGACTTAAAAGATTATATAGTTTTGGTTCATCAAGAAGGGTAGAATCCTCTGAAGATGAAGGTTTGGGTGAAGAGGATGCATCCAAACAGGGGAGGATAGCTGATATTAATGCTAATAAAGATATTTACTTGGTCAATGTTCAGACCGATGAAGATATGTTTGGTGTTAATAACTTAGATGGTGATGAGGTAATTGTTGAAAGTGTAGATGTTGTTAACACTACTAAGGAAACAAGAAGTGTGGTTGAAAAGTTAATGTTGTTACAATTCCAGTTAGTGCTGCTACAACTATAACTACAACAACTGCAATAACTAATACTGATGCTAATAAAGTTATGTTTGGTGTTAATGATTTTGGCTCAAGCATTAGCAGAGTGGAAGAGTGCAAAACCCAAGGCTGATAAGGTTGTGATACAAGAACCAGAGCAGGGTACAACAACACCAACACTTACAACAACTGATGCTACAATAATTACAGCTGTTAGCACAAGACCCAAAGCAAAAGGGCTTGTTATTCATGAACAAGAGCAAGCACCTACACCAAAAATTTCTTCACAACAACCATCACAGGTCAAGGTTCAGGACAAGGGTAAAGGCAAAATGGTTAAGCCATAACCTGTGAAGAAAATGTCTAAGAAAGAACTACTCAGGCTTGATAAAGAACTTGCCTTTAAGCTACAAGCTAAAGAAGAAGAAGAAGAAAGGCTTGCGAGAGAAAAAGCTTAACAAGTTGAACAAGCCAACATAGCTTGGGATGATGTTCAGGCTAAAATTGATGTTGATTATCGGTTGGCTCAAAGACTGCAAGCTCAAGAGCAAGATGAATTGACTGATGAAGAAAAGGTGAGATTGTTTGTATAATTCTTAGAGCAAAAAAGAAAACATTTTGGTAAGAAGGTAGAAGAAAGGAGAAATAGACCACCCACAAAAGCGCAACAAAGGAGTATAATGTGTACCTATCTGAAAAACATGGCAGGATGGAAGCCCAAAGACTTGAAGACTAAGTCCTTTACCAATGTTCAAGAGTTATTTGATAAAGCAATGAAAAGGGTAAACACATTTGTTAATATCGATACAGAATTGGTGGGAGGTAGTGAAGTAAGAGAAGAAGGTAGTGAGACAAGAGAAGAAAGTAGTCCTAAAAGAGCAGGCGATGAGCTAGAACAAGAGCCTTTAAAGAAACAAAAGGTGGATGATGATAAAGAAACCGAAGAGCTTAAGCAATGTCTGGAAATCATTTCAGATGATGAAGATGATGTAACTATTGAAGCTACACCTTAATCTACCAAATCTCCAACCATTGTTGACTACAAGATCTACAAAGAAGGGAAGAAAAGCTATTTCCAAATTATCAGAGTAGATGGTAATTCTCAGATGTATTTAACTTTTGGAAAGATGCTTAAAAACTTTGACAGAGAAGATTTGAAAGTTCTTTGGAGTATAGTCAAAGCAAGATTTAAGAAGACAGAGCCAGTGAATTACATGGATATTTTCTTACATCTTAATCATCTTGCTCTTGAGCTTGCAGTCTTTGAGCCAACTGATAATCTACATCAATTTTAGCCTGAACATCATCCCAAGCTATGTTGGCTTCCTCCATTTGTTGAGATTTTTCTCTGGCAAGCCTTTCTTCTTCTTCTTCTTCTTCAACTTGTAGCTTGAAGACAAGTTCTTCATCAAGCCTGAGTAGTTCTTTCTTAGACATTTTATTCATAGGTTCTGGTTCAACCATTTTGCCTTTACCCTTGTCCTGAACCTTAACCTGTAATGGTTGTTGTAAAGAGACTGTAGGTGTATGTGCTTGCTCTTGGTCATGAAAAACAATCCCTTTAGCTTTGGGTCTTGTGCTAACAGTTGTAATTGTTGTAGCAGCAGTTGTTGTAAGTATTAATGTTGTAGTTATTGTTGTAGCCTTGGGTTTTGCACTCTTCAATTCTGCCAGTGCTTGAGCCAAAGTCATTTCAACATCAGTTATTGCAGTTGTTGTAGTTGTAGCAGCACTAACTAGAATTGTAACAGCAGTAACTTCTTCAACCACATTTCTTATTTCCTTAGCAGTTTTAACAACATCTACACTTTCAACAATCACCTCATCACCATCTAAGTCATTAACACCAAACATATCTTCATCAGTCCAAACATTGACCAAGTAAATATCTTCATTAGCATCAATATCAGCTATCCTCCCTATTTGGATGCATCTCTTGACCCAAACTTCAATCTTTAGAGGGATTCTTACCCTCTTGATGGTAAACCCTAACTTGTATTATCTTTTTTTTTTTAAGTCCATGAGTTCTTAATTTATTCCTCCTCTCTAGCTTCTTGACTCTCTTTTTCAAACTTGCAATCTCAGTAGCTTGAGTGGTCTTTATAGTCTCCAAAGTAAGAACTCTTGATTGTAAAATTGTACATAATGCCACAATTCCTTAAGTTTCAATCTATCCTCACCACTTCAAAGTGTGTTACCTTTTGAGAGCAGTGGATTATTGGAAAGTTTAGATACATTCTCAGACCTAGTCTGAGCAATTGTATCCCTTATGGTTTCTTGGCGCCTAGGACCACTACCTGAACTAGTTCCTGAGGAACTTGGTTCATTAAGTGTTGCCTTGGATTGGGTCTTATTGATGTTACCCCTATCCTGCTCTGCATCTAAGCTAGTAGCAGTAGTGGCAGCCCTTTCCAAACTGTCATCCATCTCCTCATTGACAGCCTCATCTGCTACATTGGTTGTAGGACCACTAGGCTGAGGTACCTCAGTGTCCTTTCTCTTTGACCTTCTTGATCTTTGTTTCTTTTGAGGTTGAGATGTTGATGGTTGAATAATGGTGGGTGTGTAATGGGGATCAGTTGGCATTTCTGAACCTTCACCCACTTCTTCTTGATCATGTACCATCATTGTTTGGAATAATGATGTTTCCCTTCCATAAAAACCTTTTCCAATCCTTCTCATATTCCCAAATATCTTCTTAGTATGAGAGGGTGCAATGTAAATTCTCTTGTAAGTAGGCATCCCTTGTAACACCCCCAAAATGGGACGCAGCGGAAATATGGGTTAGAGAGTGTTACTTCATAGGTCAATAGCACAAGATATGAGAACGACCTCTATATGAGTCGTTTAAAATGATTACATTGGATTAATAGACTTGTTTGTTACAATAGCAGATGCTTAATTAGTTCATCCATGAAAAAAGTAAGATTTTAAGGACATAACAAATATTCTAAAATGTAATGCATCCAAACTTCTTTATAAGTAATGACTACAAAATGGTGACCACCAATGTATCCTTGTTTCTCGTACCTTATTGACCTGAGAAAACATGCTTTAAAACGTCAACATAAAGTTGGTGAATTCCGGGGTAGTAAATTGTATAAAGTCGGTCCACAGATTTCCAAAGTAAGACATGTAAACTTACAATATCTTAAAAGTAATTACGAAGGTGCACTAAGGCTATGAACGGAAGCTGACTATATGTATGCAATTTATGCACTAGATGTGCCCTGAGATGTTCAACCGCAACATCTATTTGTTCCGACATGTATACGTTCGTTGTTTCAGTACAGTCGAAACTGATGAGCGCTACTCACCCGAACGGGGATGTCAATCCCAAATAGATCTATTCATAACATTCGCGCTCGCTAACTAGCAATTGACAGTTCATGATAGTGGGCAATAGTGGGTTTAGCTACTTAGGCCAAATCGTAATATGTTTAAAAGAGTACTTGCGTCCAAATGTAAAAACAATGCATGTTTCACCCCAAAAGTTGTAAAACAATATAATTGTATAAAAGCGGGGCTATGAACTCACCGTAAGTGAATGATTGATTATCTAAATCAAGTGAGTGAATCGCCTCGGCAATTTGAATGCAACCTAATTAATTATAGGCCGTATGAGTGTAATGTATTTCATATAATTAAAACATCACATGTCGTATAGTTACACCACCACTCCCCCCACCATATAGTTTTTATTAATTATTTAAAAGTTAAAACAATAATTAACTCGTACTTTGTTAAATTAAAGTATATATACTTGTACTCGTAAAGAAAATATTATTTTTATTTACTAACGCATCGTTTGTAAAAATGTATGATTTAATAATGATATTTTATTATTAAATTAATTGTTTTATTTAAAGATTGTATAAAATAAAGTATGGCGCGCGGAGTTTTAAAACTTCATATCTTTATCGTTTCGACTCCGTTCTACGTTTCTTATGTCAGTCTTGTATTAAAATAATTTATCAAAACATCATTTTTATAAAGTTTAAACCTCTGATGAACAGTAACTTTTACTGTTCATCACAGTTTATATAAACTATTTTTATAAAATTAATTATATGTAACTTGTTTAAATCATAACTCGTTCGTTATAGTTCCGTTTCTCGAGATCCTTATGTCCTTGGATTAGTATTAAGAAAATTTATCAAAATATTATATTTATAAAATTTAAACCATGAGAACAGTAGTGTTTCTATGTTTCTTATCAGTTATAAAAAGTGTTTTTAATTGATTTATTTATATATAACTTGTAAATTCATAAATTGTTCGTTATAATTGTTTTTCGAGGTCTTTATGCCGTGGGTTAGTATTAAGGAATTTTATCAAAATATTATATTTATAGAATTTTTACCTCTGATGAACAGTAACTTTACTGTTCATCACAGTTTATAAAATTGTTTTTATAAAGTTTAATTATATATAACTCGTAAAATTCATAACTTGTTCGTTATAATCCCGTTTTTCGAGTTCCTTACATGCTCACGATCCTTGTAAAGAGCACTATTTTTATAAAATATAAAACATAGGGTTTATGGTTCGAATTCAACAGTAGCCATAAAAAGATAATTAGGGTTTTTAATTAAACAAGTTAGTTTGTAATTATTTTTACTTAAAGACTTTGCACCATAAATTCACCAAGTATTATACCGTATATCTTACATGTATTTAGTCCTCTAATTGTCCATGTCATTTGTCCATATGAAAACATCAAATACTTTATATAACTTAAAAGTGAATCTAGGTGGTGATTAACTTATGCAACAAGTATGTATACAATAGGAAATTAATGAATGAACATTGAATACTTTAAATAGACCTTATAGAAGACAAATAGGATGATGAACACAAGATGTAAACCCCAATCAAGCCTTCAAAATCAAAACCCTAATCAAGAAAACCCTAATTATGTTTTCTTGATTATTCCTTGTTAAACCCGAATCCAAGCTTGCCAACACCTTGAGTAGCCTTAGATAACCTTACAATGAACACTTGAATGCTTGGATTGCCTTGGTTGCAAAATTAAAATGAAACCCTAAAATCTAAAAGTGTGCCGTGGGTTTTGAGGCTCAAAGAGAGAGTTTTTGCTTGAGTTTGCTTGTATGAAATGTAAGAGTGTAATTAGGGACCTAAGACTTTCCTTTTATAGCATAGATAAAACCTTAAACAACCTAAGTGAAACCATGGGAGTGTATGTGGTATAAGGACAAGGTCAAAAGACCTCTCCTCCTCCCTATGTACATCTCACGGCTGAAATGGGGGGGAGGTACATGTGACAAGCCAATCTCTAGGAATTAGGGTCCAAGGTACATAAGTGTAAGGATTTACAAGTTGTAAAAAGAATTAGTAGAGATTAAATGATTTATTTCAAGTGTAACATGCTATATCCGGTTTTAGAGAGATATAAGTGAGAAAAATAAATAAATTTTGAGTATTGGGTATAAATGTGGGTATTTGTTTGAGTGTAGATGGGTAAAGGTGCTTCCGGGTACGACCGAATGTAATTTATTGCGAAACGTAAGCGTTTTACGTAACCAACAAAAATAAATTATGAAAAGTTATAAATTATACTCCTAATAATCATATAACACTTGCTTGATGTAAACTTTAATTTGTTTGATGTCCGTTTACATTGAACGTTGATTTTTAGTTTACGCGATTTAACTATAAGATAATAATTAAAAGCGAACGCGTAAAACTCTAAAAATAAATAATGGAATTTATTAAAGTTGTAAATAACCTGAAAATGAGAAATGTTACAGTCTCCACCCGTTAGGAGAGCCTTGTCCCAAGGCTCAAGATGCAACATTCTTCGAGGGTGCGGTTTTTGTGAAGAGGTGCGGATACTTTTCTCGGAACTGATCTTCGCGTTCCCACGTGAACTCAGGACCTCTCTTGGAGTTCCATCGAACTTTGATGATGGGAATACGACTTCGCCTTAACTTCTTGATCTCACGCTCCAAGATTTCCACTGGTTCTTCAACAAAGTGGAGTTTATCATCAATGTGTATTTCATCTAACGGAACTGCCAATGGCTCGTCAGATAAACACTTCTTTAGATTGGATACATGAAATGTGCTATGAACCCTGCTTAACTGTTGAGGTAGTTCGAGTCTATAAGCAACGGTTCCCACTTTGGCTAACACCTTGAAAGGTCCGATATACCTCGGGTTCAACTTTCCCCGTTTTCCAAAACGTACGACCCCTTTCCAAGGTGATACCTTTAACATAACTCGATCACCAACTTGAAACTCTAGAGGCTTACGCCTCACATCGGCGTAACTCTTTTGGCGATCACGAGCAGCTTGCATTCTCTGCTTAATTTGGACAATCTTCTCGGTTGTTTCATGAACAAGTTCTGGACCGGTGAGCCGAGCATCTCCGACCTCAGCCCAACACACAGGTGACCGACACTTTCGGCCATAAAGTGCCTCGAATGGGGCAGCTTTAATACTAGCATGGTAGCTATTGTTGTACGAGAATTCAATCAGCGGTAAGTGTCCTTCCCAACCATTCCCAAAGTCTATCACACAAGCGCGTAACATATCTTCAAGAGTTTGAATGGTTCTTTCGCTTTGTCCATCAGTCTCCGGATGATATGCCGTACTCATATCCAGCCGAGTACCCATAGCTTTCTGAAATGACCTCCAGAAATTTGACGTAAACCGGGGGTCACGATCACAAATGATCGAGACTGGTATCCCATGCCTTGTGACCACTTCTTTCAAGTACAGTCTTGCTAGTTTGTCCATAGGGTCAGTTTCCCTCATCGGTAAAAAGTGTGCAGACTTAGTGAGTCGGTCTATAATTACCCATATGGTGTCGTTTCCACTTTGCGTTCTTGGGAGTTTGGTGACAAAGTCCATAGTGATATTTTCCCATTTCCATTGAGGAATTGCTGGTTGTACCAGTAAGCCAAAATGTTTTTGGTGTTCGGCTTTAACTCTTAAACATCCAAACACTTGCTAACAAAGGTGCAATGTCAGCATTTCCATGTTAGGCCACCAGTAGAGTTGCTTCATCTCTGGTACATCTTATCGGAACCCGGTGACCGGAAAACTTCGACTTGTGAGACTCATGCATAATCAGAGTCCTTAGGTCACCATAGAGCGGCAACCAACTTCTGTTGTTTAGACACAATGTCCCGTCCGTACGCGGTTCCAACTTCACCTTCCTGGGCTTTTCTGGGCCTTCGAATTCTCAATCAACATACCTCTTACGTCTTCGGACTTGAGGTTTTCTGGTTTTCTTGCCTCAATCTGAGCCTCCAAAATCCGCTTGGGAAGGTCCAAACCAATAGTCATAACTAAGGCCCGAACCCGTAATGGCTTTATTCGTTCCTTTCTGCTCAATGCATCAGCCACTACATTTGCTTTTCCTGGGTGATAACGGATTTCACAATCATAATCACTAAGCAATTCCAACCAACGGCGCTGTCTCATGTTTAATTCCTTCTGATCGAGGATGTGTTGTAAACTTTTGTGGTCAGTGAACACTGTACATTTTGTCCCGTACAGATAATGCCTCCAAATCTTTAGAGCGAACACTACTGCGCCTAACTCCAAATCATGAGTGGTGTAATTTTTCTCATGGAGCTTTAGTTGTCGTGATGCATAAGCAATCACCTTTTCTCTCTGCATTAGCACCGCGCCCAACCCTTTGATTGAAGCGTCACAGTAAGCGATAAAGTCTTCATTTCCTTCGAGTAAAGCTAGAATCGGTGCGCTACACAACTTATGATTTATCAATTGAAAAGCTATCTCTGCCTTGTCACTCCAATTAAACTTGACCTTCTTTTGAGTAAGCTTGGTCATTGGCTTGGCGATCTTTGAGAATCCTTCAATGAATCTTCGGTAGTAGCCTGCTAGGCCCAAAAATTGACGAATCTTCGTTGCAGACTTAGGAGATGCCCAATCTTTAACAGATTCAATCTTGACGGGATCCATGTGGATACCCTGACTGTCAATCACGTGGCCAAGGAACTGTACTTTAGGAATCCAGAATTCGTATTTAGAGAATTTGGCATACAACTGTTCCTTCTTAAGCAACTCCAAGATCAACGTGAGGTGCTTTGCATGCTCTTTCTTGCTCTTCGAGTATATCAGAATATCGTTAATAAAGACAATCACGAATTTATCCAGATATGGTTTGCACACCCGATTCATGAGATCCATAAATACAGCAGGTGCGTTAGTCAAACCAAACGACATAACTTGAAATTCATAATGTCCATATCGAGTTCTGAATGCGGTCTTTGGAATATCTTCTTCACGAACCCTTAGTTGATGATAACCCGACCTCAGGTCGATCTTTGAGTAGATACTTGAACCTTGTAGTTGATCGAACAAATCATCAATCCTGGGAAGCGGATAACGGTTCTTTACCGTCAGCTTATTCAATTCCCGGTAATCAATGCACATCCGGAATGATCCATCTTTCTTCTTGACAAACAAGACCGGAGCTCCCCAAGGTGAGGAACTGGGTCTTATAAAGCCTTTGTCGGAAAGTTCTTTTAATTGGTCCGACAACTCCTTCATCTCGGATGGAGCCAGTCGATAAGGTGCCCGTGCTACTGGCGCAGCACCAGGTATCAGATCGATCTGAAATTCCACTTGGCGGGTTGGTGGAATACCCGGCAAGTCCTCGGGGAATACCTCAGGAAAGTCTTGAACTATTGGTACTTCTTCAAGTTGCTTCTCCTTCGACTTGTCTTCCGCCTCTTTCATAGTAACCTGTGCTAGAAAGATAGGACATCCCTCCAGCAAATACTTTTGTGTTTTGGTACACCAGATGATGTCAATCGGACTTCGTGTCCGTTTCTTCCGTCACCATGAAAAATTAAAGTCTTGTCTCCAAAGGGAACACGAACAAGTTTCTCATCACAAACGATTACGGCATGATATTTAGCTAACCAGTCCATGCCGATAATGACGTCAAAACTACCCATCTCTACGGGCATTAAGTCGATGTTGAATGGATGATTTAGAAAGTTTAGAGTGCAACCCCGTATAAGTGTATTAACCCAAATTATTCTACCGTCAGCTAACTCAACATCATAACCATGGTCTAATGTAGTTGGGATGATATCAATCAAAGAACTAAATGCAGTAGATATGAAACTTCTATCGGCACCAGTGTCAAATAGTATTGAAGCATAACGGTTATTTAGGAGGAACGTACCCGTGACAACATTGAGTTTTCGGGTTAGTTCCCAGCAAAGCCCCACAACATAAGCATCTTGCACAGCATTGCCATTTCCTGACCCTTGGTTTCCATTCTTCAGCTTTGGGCAGTCCTCCTGTAGAACCTGCACTCCACACTCAAAGCAAGTGATAACTCGGGGATTTGTCCCTTGGGTCCTCTGGTTATTGTTGTTGTTGTTGTTGTTGTTGTTGTTTGCAGTAGGTCGAACTTTACAGTCACGGGCCGAGTGACCAGTCTTTTTGCAGTTAGTGCACTTTTGAGTACATGGCCCATCGTGGTGATAATTGCACCTGGTACATAGAGGTTTGGTTCCTCCATAAGGCTTCTTATCTCCAGGCCCAGCAGTGTAAGCCCGTGCCACATTGTTTCTTTTGAATGGTTGCTGTTGGTTTTGGGTGTTCCTTGAAGTCTCTTCAAATTTCCTCTTATTCTCTGCTTGCGTTCAGCTGCAGTGATCATCTTTTTGTCCATTATTTCAGTAGCAAATTCAATAGCCTCTTGCATTGACCGAGGCTTTGATGCCTTAACACTGCCATGAATCATGTCGGGAAGACCACCGACATACCTTTCCACTTTAGCTGATTCCTCAGGGAACATTCTATCACACATGAGTGCCAACTCTTGGAATCGTTGATTGTAAGTTATCAAATCGGTACCTCTCACTTTTAAGTTCCAATACTCGGATTCCAGCTTTTTGATCTCGCCCCTAGGGCAATATTTATTTGTTATCATCCTTTTCAAAGCCGTCCATGGCATTGTATATGCAACATCTTGTCCGACAGCCCTTACGTGCGAGTTCCACCACGTCAAGGCACTTCCTTGGAGAGTACAAGATGCAAACTTAACCTGACTTGTAATAGCACAGTTGCTGATAAGGAAGACAGATTCCATCTTTTCTGCCCATTGGGTCAGGCCAATGACTCCTTCAGTGCCCTTCAAGAAGTCAGTGTAAGTGCATTCTCGTTGAGTAGGCACTTGCCTTCTTTCACCGGTTCCTGAACCATGGCTGTTATCGCCATCTCTGCTTCTGCTTGCATCGCGTTCTGCTAGAGCAGCAGCAACGCCTTGATCAGTGACAGTTGTGGTAGGATTGGTTGTGGTGGCGGGTGTTGTCCTCGTGGCTCTTCTTGTTGGTAGCATTTTCTTAAAAATCACAAGGAATATAATACACGTCAAATTTTACACAATCATAAACGTAACGTGACATATGCATAGTAAATAAAATGAGATTACAATCCACAGTGAAATATACAACTGAAAGTGGAATCAACAATGACATAAATAAATCAACATTCATACACAACAACATCGATAATCATAAATGATGGTCCTGATTACAACATGTTCAGTACAATGAGATACAAAAAGTGAAAATATGGACCTAAGGCGGTGTTAGCTGGGGATCACCCATAATACTTAACACGCCATACAATGATAGCTAAAAAGATAAAACAAAAGTCCTTACAGCCTATTAGCTGGGAGTAACCCATAAAACTTAATAGGCTATACAGGATAGCTACAAATGATACATGACTAACAGCTGCTGCCAGCCTCAGCTGGTCCATCCTGGGGCTCTGGGTCTCTAGCCTCTAGTGTCGCAATACGTCCAAGCGCTGTAGTCAACTAAGTCTGAAGTGATGTGGTCTGAGCAATCAACGTGGCAACATGTGCCTCCAGTGTCCTAACATGTGCCTCTATGGTTGCACTCCTCTCCTCCGAACTAGTCCATGCTATGCGAGCATATACCGCCTCTCTAGGGTCTAAGGTTTAGGGTTTAGGGTTTAAGGTTTAGGGTTTAAGGTTTAAGGTTTAGGGTTTAGGGTTCATGGTTTAAGGTTTAGGGTTTAGGGTTTAAGGTTTAGGGTTTAGCGATTAGGGTTTAGGGTTTAGGTTTTAGGGTTTAGAAATTAGGGTTTAGGGTTTAGGGTTTAAGGTTTAGGGTTTAGGGTTTAGAATTCAGGGTTTAGGGTTTAGTTTTTAGGGTTTAGGGTTTAGGGCTTCGGCACCAGCCGCTAAACTCTCCCCGATCTCGTATCCGGGAGCGGGAGTAGTAAGACAAGCTCTCTTTCGAGGCGGCATATCAGCCTCGGGAATATCAATCCTGGGTGCAGTGGTGGGGTCGATAATGAAGTATGTGATGTAACAGAAGCTCTCATCCAAAAATATCCGGCTGCCCTATAGCCTAATGGTGCTCCTGTATCAGTAGGGCTAGTAGTGAGTGGGTGAGGTAGGGGGGGGGGGGTGGGAGGGGGGGGGGGGGGGGGGGTGGGGTAATGGGGTGAAGATACAACAGTAGTGGTGGTGTAGGTGCGGCAGCATGCTCAGCAATGCGTGCCTCCATGGATGCTGACATAGGTGGCTCAGGTCTGACAGTCTTCCGTGCCTTACGGAGACGTGTCTGAGCAAAGGGGATCCTAATCTGAGGTGCTCTCGGTGTAGGTGCAGACTCATCAGTCTCAAATGCCTCTGTATCCCCAGCCGAGGGAACAGGGTCAACAATAGGTATAGGCGAAGAGTCGGCCAGAGCTAGGTGCTCCTCCTCCTCCTCGTCCTCATCCTCGTCCTCAAAAGGCTCCTCATCGTGATCAGCATCATCATCATCAGTGTCATCATCGGAGGGCTCATCATCACCATCCCCTTCGTCAGCAGGTAACACCACATGCACCTCACTCGAGTCCTCCCCCTGGGGAGAGGATGAGGTGGGGAAAGAAAAGCACGAGGATCTACTCTGATCAAGAATCAGGTACATAGCCCGGTGATAGGGCTATGGGTGAAGCATCACGGGTAGAGGTTGGTCCTCTAAATGGGTGCCTCATCCTCCGAGGGAACTGAGAAGGAACTCTGGGGTACTAGCACGGTGTATAAATGGTATCTCAATGGGTGATGGTGGGTGCTCAAGACCGGGCACATAGTCGGGAGATGGTGGGTGCTCAGGTCCGGGCACGTAATCAGGAGATGGTGGGGCTACTGGCTGCATGGGAAGTCCATTCATATCCATATACGATGACTCGTGGAGTACCTCCATCAGATACCTCCTCGTCGGCTCCCCAGAAGACTCTGCCTGGCGCGAAATCAGTGTACACAGAGGTATAGGTGACAACGGATGATGCAGAAGACCTAACTGGCAGGAAGGAAAGTAAAACTTACATAATATATTATAGTAAGACTAGTATGATATATATGTACTCTATGTAAAACCTGTATACATCTCAAGAAAGCATATTAGCATACCCACCTACTGCAAACTCACTAGTGTCTGTGTCCGAGAAAAAAACTTTAAGATTGATGCAAAGTATTGTAAAATGGTTATAGTCCTTAGTAAAGCACCATTTGACCTGGTATCTCTAACACAGGTGCTTCACAATGATGCCAATACTTGTAACACCAAGACAAAGAACCCCCCACAATTGGTCCGCACGCGGCATATGGGTGGGGAATGTTACTACTCTCATAGGATCCACACACGAGATAAGATAACGACCACTATATAGTCGTATAAAAATAGATACATTGGATTAATAGATCTTGTTCTTGTTACAATAGCCAAGCTTAAATAGTACATCCCATGAAAAGTACAGAATTATAAAGGACATAACAAAAAATTTCCTAAAATGTAAAAGCATCCAAATCATTTGATAGTAATGACTCCAAAATGAATGACCACCCAAAATGTATCCTATTGATGACTTTCATTCGTCCCTTATGACCTGATGAAATAAACATGCTTTAAAAACGTCAAACATAAAGTTGGTGAATTCACAGGTTTAGTAAATGGTATAAAGTAGACCAACTACAAGATTCCATAAGTAAGAGACATAGTAACGCACATTGACAATATACACAATAAGTAATTACCGAAGTCTGCACTAAGTCTCTTGACACCGAAAGCTCGACATATATGTAATGCAATTTAATGCACTAAATGTGCCCGTGTAGTTGTTCAACCCGCAACATCCAAATGATTTCCGACATGGTAATCCCGTTCTTGAATCGGAACCGTCCGAAACCTGATGAGCGCTACTCACGCCAACGGTGGGATGTCAATCCCAAATAGATCTAATTCATAAGCATTCCGCGCTCGCTAACTAGCAATTACAGTTCATGAGGGTGGGAATAGTGGGTTTAGCTATCTCAGCCAACTCGTAATATGTTTATAAGAGTACTTGCATCCAAATGTAAAATAATGCCATGTTACTCTCACCACACCCCAAAGTTTGCAAAACAATATAGTTTAGTATTAAAAAGCGGGGAGCTACTAAGAACTCCCAACTCTAGAACTCCCCCCGAAAGTGAATGATTGATTAATTAATCAGTAAGTGATCGCCTCCGGCATTTATGCAACCTAATTAATTATAGGCCGTATGAGTATAATGTATTTCAAGTAAAATCAACATCACAATCCATAGCTATAACCCCGACCACCTAATATTTTTATTATTAATTAATAAAAGAATTTAAAAAAAAAACAATAAAATTAATAACTCGTTGACTCTCTTTGTTAAATAAAAGTGTGTGTACTTGTATCCGTAAGAAAATATTATTTTCGTTTACAAATGCATCGTTTGTAAAAATGTATGATTTAATAATGATATTTTATTATTAAATTAATTGTTTTATAAAAGATTGTATAAAAATAAAAGTAATGCGCGCGAGTTTTAAAACTTCATATCTTTATCGTTTCGACTCCGTTTTACGTTTCTTATGTCCACGTCTCCGTATTAAAATGATTTATCAAAATATCATATTTATAAAGTTTAACCCTCTGATGAACAGTAACTTTTTACTGTTCATCACAGTTTATAAAAAACTATTTTTATAGACAATTATTTGTAACTTAATTAAATCATAATTCGTTCATTATAGTTCCGTTTCTCGAGATCCTTATGTCCTTGGATTAGTATTAAGAAAATTTATCAAAATATTATATTTATAAAATTTAAATCCCTGATGAACAGTAGTATTTACTATTCACAGCAGTTTATAAAAATATTTTTATAGAATTAAATATATATAATCATCTGTAAACTACTAACAAATTCGTATAATTCCGTTTTCGGTTCTTTATGTCCGTGGGTTCGTATTAAGGAAATTTATCAAAATTATATTTATACCATTTATACTCCTGATGACAGTAACTTTTACCTGACATCCCAGTTTATATAATAATTTTTAATAAATTAATAATATATAACTTGTAAATTCCGTATCTTGTTCGTGTTATAAATTCCGTTTTTTCGACTTCCTTACATGCTTCACGATCCCTTGTAAATTAGCACTATTTTTATCAAATATAAAACATAGATTTTATATTTTGAATTTTCAAATATATAAGCGGGTTATATAAAGACCATAACTTTAGGGTTTCTAATTAAAACATAGTAGTTCACAATCATTTATTTAGGAACTTGCACCATTATTTTTCCAAGTGTTGTACCGTATATCTTACATGTATTTAGTCCTCTAAATGTCCATGTCCTTTGTCCATATGAAATCATCATATACTTTATATAACTTTAAAATAAAACTAGGTGGTGATTAACTAATGCAACAAATATGTAAACAATAGGAAATTAATAAACGAGTATTGAAAACTTTAAATAGACCTTATAGGAATCAAGTAGGATGATGAACACAAGATGTAAACCCCAATCAAGCCTTCAAAATCAAAACCCTAATCAAGAAAACCCTAAATATGTTTTCTTGATAAATCCTTGTTAAACCCGAATCCAAGCTTCCCAACACCTTGAGTAGTCTTAGGTAACCTTAGATTGAACACTTGAATGCTTGGAATACCTTGGTTACAAAAATAAAATGAAACCCTAAAAGATTAAGGTGTGCCGTGGGTTTTAGGCACAAAGAGAGGGTTTTGTGCTTTGGTTTTTCTTGTATGGAAGAGTAAGAGGATTATGGTGGACTAGGGCTTGCTTTATATAGGAAGTGGTGTGAAGAAAACCACCTAAGTGAAACCATGAAACTACCTTAAATTGAAACCATGGAAGCAAATGGTTTAGAGGACATGTTGTAAGAGGCCTCTCCTCCTCCCTAGGAGGAAGTACAAGTTTGACAAGCCAATCTTTAGGGAGTTGGGTCCAAGGTACAAAGTGTAAGGATTTACAAGTTGTAAAGAAGGACTTGATAGGATTTAAATGATTTATTTCATGTATAAAAGCCTATGTCCGGTTCTAAGATGGTATAAGTGAGAAAAATAATTAAATTTTGAGTATTGGGTATAAATGTGGGTATTTGTTTAAGTGTAGATGGGTAAAGGTGCTTCCGGGTACGACCGAATGTAATTTATTGCGAAACGTAAGCGTTTTACGTAACCAACAAAAATAAATTATGAAAAGTTATAAATTATACTCCTAATAATCATATAACACTTGCTTGATGTAAACTTTAATTTGTTTGATGTCCGTTTACATTGATCGTTGATTTTTAGTTTACGCGATTTAACTATAAGATAATAATTAAAAGCGAACGCGTAAAACTCTAAAAATAAATAATGGAATTTATTAAAGTTGAAAATAACCTGAAAATGAGAAATGTTACACCACTCTTGTTTCCATTCTTGTTTCTTGTCTTGTTTCCACGGTTCTGATTTCTCATCTTAGGACAATCCTTCTTGAAATGTCCTGGTCTTCGACACTCATAACAAATAATACCCTGTTGATTCCCAACTAGAGCCCTCTGAGTGTTTGGAGCAATAGCAGCCCTACAATCCCTAGTCTGATGTCCAACCTTCTTATAGTTTCCACACCTCATAGTACACAACCCTTCATGGTGCAACCTGCACTTATTGCAGTAGGGTAGTGGCCCAGCATATCCCCTTCTTTCATTGTTTCCAGCCGTATAAACCCTGGCCACATTCTGTCCACTAGTATTTTTCCTCTTAAACGGCGGTTGCTGTCCACGGTTATCCCTTAGGTTACTTTCCATCCTCCTCTTATTCTTAGCATTCCTTGCAGCATAACCCTGGACCTTCTTGTCCATCAATTGGTTAGCAATACGTATAACGTCTTGGAGTCTGGCTGGATTTGCAGCAATCACATTCCCTTGAATGTTGTCCGGTAAACCTCCAATAAACCTTTCCACTCTGTCTTCTTCATCAGGGACCATTCTAGTACACAACAAAATCAACTCCTGAAACCTTTGAGTGTAAGCAGTCAAGTCATTTCCTTTCACGGTCAGATTCCACAATTCAGTCTCCATCTTCTGAATTTCATTCCTTGGACAGTACACTTCTGTCATCAACTTCATTAGTTCAACCCAATTAATGGCATATGCAGCCTCAACACCATTGGTTCTCTTATGAGAGTTCCACCAGGTCAAAGCACTATCCTGCAGTATGCATGTAGCATATTTCACTGGATACTTCAGTGGACAATTACTGATATTGAACACAGTCTCCATTTTCTCGAACCAGCGGGTCAATCCGACAACACCTTCGGTTCCTGAGAAATTATATGGCGTGCACTTCAAGAAGTCTTGGAAAGTGCACTCTCGAGCTACTGGCATGAAACCTCCATAGTTCATACCATGATTCCCATTTCTATTTCCTTTTCCTTTTTCTCCATTCCCTCCATTTCCATTTCCTCCATTTCCTCTGTTTTCATTTCCTCCGTTCTCGCCTTCTTGTTCATCCACATTCTCATTTAGGGGTTTAAGGGTCCTTGCGGCTTTACGAGCCTCCATTTCTTTAGCTACTCGGCGGTTAACCAATTCTTCAAACTCCTCACGAGTCATAGACGCTCCAGATCGTGTGTTAGGCATCTTCCTACAACACAACAATATAACGCTTGGTAAGATTTCTAGGTAATGCGAGATTACTAACGGTATTAAATAAAATTTACGGTTAATCACATAGAAAATACACGATCAAAATATATATTCAAGGAAATCCCATAATGCATGACGCAAGAGCATAAGTAAATCAAATCATGACACCATATCATAGATAAATAAAAATTTCATATCATCGAACATTAATGATTACATCACAACGTTTCAAAAATACAGAAAATACGAGTTCTAACACTACGGTCATCACTAACGCTACTACTAAATGCTGCAATACTAATGAACATCTCTAAGAACGGTAGCCCATGTGCTTCTTAGCACAAGCCTCAAGTCTGCCGACCCTCACTCGGTTATAAAATCGAAGTCGTTGCATCTGCCTCAACTCTCTCTGCATACGTGACATGCCGTGCTAGAGTCAGTCAACTCTTTGACTCTCAACACTCATGGTGCCTCTAAGCCTCATGGTATCCCTCTCTAACTCAGCAATCCTCTTAGTCAAAGCAATAACTGCCAACTCAACCCTAACAATCCTGTGTCCCTGCTCTCTTTAAACTCCCTCAATAGCCTATATACGATAGACTGGGATAGCCTGAATGTGATCATGGAACCTCTGAACCAAATCTCCCAATGTCTCATACGTAGCCTCTACTACTCCCTCCTGAGCAGGCTCAAGAATATCCTCTGGCATCACGGGATGTGTAACCCTCTCAACTCTGACCTCAACTGGGCCTCTCACACCCGTCTCTTTCTCATCTCGATCAATAGCCTCAACTACAACTCTACCATCAATCCCTCTATCCCTAAGAGCATCTGCATAAGCAAAACACTCGTCAATCTCTGCCTGAATCTCTGGATCACTATCCTACTCTAAATGAGGCTCATCACTAACCCCGACAATAGCATCATCCCTCAAACTAATCTCTTTAGGATCAACCTCTACATCTGCTAGATAACCAGAATCCTTAACTCTCTTCGGCGATGGTATCAAATCAGCACGGACAGGAGATAAAGCTCCGGATACAGGTGATAATGCAGGTACGGATGTCATAGGGGACTTACGTCTCTTGCGAGATGGCCTCGCAGAAGTACCTGGTAAATCTGGTAAAGAATGATCTGACAATGGGTGTCTCGAAGAAGGATCAGATGAAGCATCCGAATGAAAATCTGATGATGCCTCTGATGACGAATCTGAAGAAGAATGATCGTTAGAATGTCTCACAGCAAGACGATGAGTGGATAACAGTCCAACCCTCTTCCTCGCAGTCATCATGTGTACCGGCCCATTAAGATGGTAGCGGTACGGTCGACCATGGGGAATAGGCTGTCCAGGTGATAGAATCATAACCCGACGACGAGGTATGATAGGTGATCTCTGGGTAGAAGCTGTAATCTCAGTGAAAGGCATACCATGGGTAGGTGATAGTGGTGTATCTGGTGCATCACTGTCTGTGGGGTCATCATCCGATGATAAAAATGGTAAGATAGCTGGTAATGGTGGTATATGGTCTGATGATGGATCCTCAGATGGATCAGACTCTGAATCAGATGCAGGTGAGTAATCAGGAGAAGCTGGTGTATAGTCTGGGGATGGTGGTATAGTAGGTGCTATGATAGGTGTCTCTGTGGGTATCACTGGTGTGTCAGTCTGAGTAGCGGGTGGAGTAATCACTGGTGTGGTGTCAGGAATAGTAGTAGGGATAGTACCGAACAAGATCACTCATCCAACAGGTGTCCCCACGCTATCCTCAGATGAATCCGAAGAAATCGAGATAACTGAAATAGCCATAACCTGCACAAGCAAAGTTCATATAAATCATCTTTATATCAACCATGCATGATGCAACAATATGAATGGGTGAATGGGTAACTGAATGAATGCAAAGTGAATGAATGAATGAATGAGTCATCGAGTACGTCATGATGGGATGAAATAAGAAACACTTAGAAATATTAGATATACTTAGTATTTAATACGTATATATTATTTACGTAACACTTAGTTATGTATACGTACTATGTAAGATCACGTAAGGCACATAATCACGTAGGATCACATACTGGTTATAGTCCAGCCTAGTTTATACTACCTGGTTCTCTATAACCTTGGCTCTTGATACCAAACTGTCACACCCCCAGACGGGGCCTGGACGGAACACGTGTCCGGAGGCGTGACTTGATTGATCATCTCAAGTACAAAGCATAAAGAACGACCTCTAAGGGTACGTTTTGAAAATAAACACCGTTGCATAGATTAAAAATAATAATAATAAGTTTTACATCGATTAAATTTAAAAGATTCAAAGTTAAAATGCGGAAGCTTAAATAAGTTCAACAACGGTATTTAAAACATAGATAAATCTCTTGGTAAACTGGTGTAGGCATATAGACTCCATATAAGTCAATCAACAGCATCCTTGCTAAGCACCTGAGAAAAACATGCTTAAAACGGTCAACATAAAGTTGAGTGAATTCATAGGTTTAGTTCAAACGTTATTATAGTGGACCACAAGTTATCAACACGTATGCGACAGTTATAACAAATACAACTTCACATAAAAAGTATTTACGTTGCGCTAAGCTCATGACACTGAAGCTAATTGTGTATGCTAGCATGTACATTGCTATAAGTAATTGTGCCCTTCCAGGTGTCCGACCAAAGACAACCTAACCAGTACGACATGACATATATCCGTTTATCGGGCGCCCCGTGGGTAGTGAGCGCTACTCACCCGGATAGGGATAATTAGTCCCAATAGATCTATTTACTCATTCGCGCTCCCTCGACCGGTCCTCCAGTCAAGAGATTGACAGTTCATGATAGTTCGGGCAGTAGTGGTCTAACAGCTACTTAGGCAACACGTAAACAGGGAAAATCTCACGTAAAGTACTTGTGTCCAATTTTAAAAGCAAGCAATGTTTCTCACCCCAAGTTATAAAACATTTATTTAAAACGAGTAAAAGAGTGGGGCTATGAACTCACCTTGATGATAAGGTAAAGAGTATACGTCAAAAGTATGGTTACTTGGAATGAACGGCGGTACACGGGTATGACCTAAAAGAATATGGGTTTCGATTTAGACTCGGAAGGTTATTGTACTACATTGATGCATGCACGTTCATTGTCATTTTTAGCAAACGTTAGTTATACATTTAAAAACGTTAGTGATCGAGTTTTTACGAAACGTACATATATAATATTATATTACTTATATAGATATTATATTTGTTATTGTTAATACATAAATAAACTTGTCATTTATCATTTAATATTTCCAAATAGTTAGGTAATTTAATCGAAGTATTTTATCGTTTATGTTTTTCCAAATAGTTTCTAAGTATAGAGATTTTACAAAATTTCGGCATGACCCGTTCGTGTTTACACGTTTTCCAAAGTCGTAGACTTTAATTTAATACCACTTTCAAATCACTTTCCATATTTACAATTTACTCGTCATCAAATCCATTATTAATCGTAACGTTCGACGTCTAAAAATAATTAAACGTAAAACATCTAAATCGTACACTATTAAATAAGTCACTCACGAACTTATCCAATAAACTACACCGTAGCTTTTATACTTTGGTGTTTTGTTCGGCATTCAATTTACGTTTACAACAAATCCAACATCTAACTTAATCTCTTCGCCAACAATATTTAAACTTAATATACGATAAATCTTAAAATAAACGATATATAGCGTAGTGTTAAAATATATATATATAAATAGTCACAATGAACTTTTATGCACAAAAGTACAACTACTTTTTATGTTCTTCCATTTATAAACAAAAAGATTAAACTTAGAGACTTGTAGTTTTATAGAAAAATAGATAATGATTTTCACAACGATCCGCTTTGTACACCTTGTTCGGAATGATCATACGAATGCAAAAGTACAATTATTTATGAAAAAAGAAAACAGATGCTTACAAAGAAACACGATGAAAGGTGGATAGAAACTAAGAACAACCCAAGCGTTGTTTTATAAAATACCCGGATGAAATAACAATCAACTCGAACAATATATCTTCAAATGGTTGATCAAAGATTAGAAACAATGGATGTATGTGTGTTTGGTGGTGCGGTTTCCCAAACCAAAGAAGAAAGAAAGAAAGAGTAGTGTGTGTGTGGAAGTGATGGCAAATGAAATATGGTGATATGTTTATAAACAAAATTTTAAACTTGGAATCCATGTGGGTGTGTGTGTGTGTTCGGTGGCAAGGACAAGCACAAAGGGGACCAAAATGGTCTCCTAATGAGACTTGAGCAATGGACATAAGCTTGCTCACCAATTTGTAGGAAACTTGTCCCATTGATTTTCAAGTTCAAATGGCATCCTAGGGGTGCCTTGGTGTGGGTTTCGGACGAGTATAAGACAAGGGGGACCAAATATATTTTTCCCACTTTCTAGGATAGTTAGTGCTAGTTGATGAATTAATTTTCAAGCATGCATGCACAGCAAGTTCATTGATTTGGAAACGCGTAGCACATAAATAACGAAACGAGTAACGGTAACACAAAAAATTACGAAATTTTAAATATTGCTTTAAAACATAAAAACGCGGCTATTGCCAAAATACTACAACGTTTGGTGTCCCGGTTCGCTCCCGAAGACGATTCTCAGATAATAACGAAATAACTTCCCGGCTAAACGGTAAAGCTAAATGAAACATTTAAAAATTTAAATTTCTAAACGGAAACGGCTAATTTATTAACGAAATTTCTCGAGATGTTTTTAAACAATGTTTCTTTTTTTTTTCCCCCGGGTTTAAAATAAAAAAGGATAAAAAGCTTTGTCCTCAATGCTTATGACTCGCAATACCTCTGCGTGCGGTGTGCATAGTTGAGTGAAAAGGTTTTCCGCGGGTATTTCCTTTTGCTTTGGTCCTCACGCGCCCCAGGTGAATCAAGGACCTTCTCTTGGAGTTCCAGCGTACTTTGACAATCGGAATACGACTCTGCTTCAGACGTTGTTCACACAGTCCATAAATCGCGACGCGGTTCTTCGATGAAGTTCAGGTTTGTCGGTCTTCCACTTGGTTTCATCCATATGGTATAGCAAGCGTTCATCAGCCATGCCTTTCTTCAATTTCGAGAACGTAAAAACGTTACTATAAACTCTACTAACTTTCTCTGAAGTTCTAGACGAAGCAACGGTTCCGACTGTGGCAATGATCTATTAAAAGGTCCAATATAAACGAGGGTTCAGCTTTCCCCGTTTGCAAAACTTTATTACTCCTTTCAAGGAGATACTTTCAACATGACTTATCTCCTACTTGAAACTCATAGAGGTTTTCGTCTTACATCGGCATGCTACTTTTGCACGATCTGGGCGGCTTGAGATTTGGCTCTTGATGTGAACTTTCTCTCGGTTGTCTCGTGGATGATCTATGGGCCAGTGAGCTGATTGTCCCCAACTTCAGCCCAGCAGATGGGTGATCGACACTTGCGCCTATACAACGCCTCAAACGGAGCAGCCTTAATGCTGGTATTGTAACTGTTGTTATACGAAAATTCTACCAACGGTAAGTGTTTATCCCAACCTTTCAAAAGTAAGTTGCACAGGCACGTAAATCATCCTCAACGTTTGAATGGTTCTTTCACTCTGACCATCGGTCTCTGGATGGTAGGTTGTACTCATATCCAATCGAGTACCTAATGCTTTATGTTATAGATTCCAAAAATATGAAGTAAATTTTCCATCGCGATCAGAGATGATCGAAACCAGTACTTCATGCTATGAGACTACTTCCTTCAAGTATTGTCTCGTCAATTTTTCCAACATGTCATTGATCAGCTCTGACTACACCTTAAAATATATATAATATAATAAAATATCAAATATATAGTAAGAATAGTCTAAAAGCGGAATCAATGATACCGAGAAGTAAGTTGTAGAGCTTTCCGGGTCGTTAAATCCCCAACGAGGCTGGAATGGTAAATCGATACGATCGAAGATTTGAGTTTGAAGGAAGGAATTGATTTGGGAAGTTGAAAAAGTCAAATTTAGATAATAACGACTAAAAGTTTAAGAAAAACCTAGAAATAACGAAATTAAACTAGAAAACGAGACCCGAATCCCGAACAAAAGGGGGAAAACCTAAAATCTTTAAAAATAACCCTACGAAGAAATTTTCACTTCTAAACTACTCTATGGACAAAATAACGAAGAATGAAAAAGACCTCGGATCCGATACGGAGTTGAGTTCGTTTGACCCAAAAACGAGTCAAAACAAAATCCCGTACCCGGACCCGTTCTTTAAAAGACAAAAAGTTATAAAAATGACCCTACGAAAACTTTTATATTTTTCCTACAAACTAGATGATAAAAGAAAATTTTCTAAAAAAGCAAAATATTTTTTTGATAATTTATGTATTTATTATGAATTAAATAAACTTTTATCTAAATTAAATTATAAAAAATATTAAACTTTATCTAAAAATTCTGAAAAATTTACAAAAAATACTTTACACTATGAAAATCCTATGAAAAATTAGAAACAAAAATAAGCTCAACAAATAAGCCCGAGAATAAGCTTGTACAGCTTATGGGCTTATTAGCCAAAAATGCACATAAATACCAAGTGCCTTGGGTCTTTAACGAAAAAGACCCAAGGGCGCAGTGGTAAGTATGCTTGAAAGGGAGGGGATGTATCGAGGGGTCCCGGGTTCGAGTCTTGCTCACCCGGGTCCCTTGTCTTCCCTTCTCTTTTTATTTTTGCAACACTCTAGGGTAGAAACTGTAAAAAACGAAACTAAAGGGTAGGCGGGCAAACTTTAGGAAATTTACACTATAGTTAAAACAGGTGACCTTGAACTTTGGAGAAAGTACCAAACAGACCTCGCGACATAGCTTATTTTTAGCTTATTGAAAAAATGAGTTTTAGCAAAAACTTAAAACTAAAAAGTTATAAAAGAGCTTATTCTCCACAACTTTAATAAAAGGACTTTCAACTTTTGACAAAAGAATAAGCTAGAAAATAAGCCCTCAAGATTCTGTCACAGAAACTTAGGTTCAAAGGGCTTTTCAGGTTTTTGGCTTATAATTTGCTCATTTCTTGATGAAAATTGAAACTAAAAGAGGCTTATTGTAGCTTAAGATTAGTGTAAGAGCTGTCTAAGCTAAAATTAACCAAGCTTTAACAAAATTTGCAAGAAAATTAATCTAAAAATGTGCAAGTTTTTGTTTGAAACTGAAATAAGCTATTCTTAATAAGCTAAACAGCTTATTACTAATCCTCAAAAGTTGAAAATTTGGAGATATAAGCATATGAGTAGGAAATAAAACTAACCTAGATAACGGTTTTTCAAATCTTCAACTAAAAATGAAAATCAAAAGTAGAAAATAAGCTAGGAATTTAAATGCTGATACACTACTTTTGCTGGCTAAGAATATGCTAGCCTAAGAACTTAAATTGAAACTAAAGAGCTTTATAGATTTAAGCTAACGGCATGTACTATTAACAGGAGCTTAATTTCAATTTAACTACTAACACTGAAGCTAAAAATTGGCCGAGAAAAGTAATGAGCGTCAAACAGTTTTATATGGACGTTAAAACTGTTGTTGCTGATGCAATTGGCAAGGGCGCTTAAGTGCAGGACTAAGTTGTGACACCTTAAAAGACCTTTCACACTAACTCAATCTGTTTTATATAGTCCTAAGTTAACTATGATTCAAACTTGTCGTGTTCCTTGAAGAATCACTGTATCCTCAAATTTTACTTTAATCATCAAAACGGTGCCCTGGGTAGTTAATACTCAAGTTTTTTAAGCTAAAAAATTTAAAATAGTGCAAAAGCTAAGTTTTAAAAACCTATTTAAAACACTGGTTTAATTTGACTAAAAATTAACTAAGGAAAGAGTTTTTTTAGGTTGAAGCTTGACTTTAAGAGTCTAAAGTAAGCCTAAACCAACACTCTTTTAATCTATAATGCTGTAAAAACGTAGTGAGCTTTAAAATCTATATATCAACTAATACAGAGTAAGCGTTTGATCTTACTGCTACTCTAAAGGACCTTAGAGACGTAGTTAAGCTCTTGTATAACACCTAGCTTTATGAGTATGAAATAAGCACTTTCTCTACTAAGCTTACTACACTACTAGCTATGACAGAAAGTAATAGTGAAACTTTACTAGTTTTAAAGCTAAAATAGACTAAAACTAATACAATTTTGAGCTAAGTAAGCTAAATGAACAGGATCTACACATAAGACTTTAGAATAAGCAAATGTGAAATAAGCTATTAATGCTAAAAATGAGATTTAGAAAAGAGTAACCTGAAATTGAAGAGTCTTCTTCACCTAGACATCCAAGAGTAAAGTCTAAGCGATCCTAGATGGCACCTTGCCTCTAAACCAGAGCTTAAAACTCAATAAGCTGTGAAAGAGCTTATTACTCCTTAAACTTCCAAATTGAGCTCAAAACAGCTCAAGTCATCATTATTGATGTAAAATGATAAGAATGAGTAAATTAATGACTAAAAACAGAATTTGACTAAAGTTGAGCTTATGGAAAGCAATAAGCTCAAACGAGCTTATTTAGAGCTTACTTTGGATGGAAGAGCGACATGTAAGTGAAATCAAAGGCAAGGAAACTTTGAAAACTCCAACATCAACTTACACAACTGGATTGATATTACTAAAATGATAGAGTACAAGCTTAGAGAATGAACGTACAAGTGCTTTAAAGCTGTTTTAAAAACTTGAAAGTAAAATGCTTAAAATTGAAAGAAAATACACAACTGAAAATTAAAATAAAAAAAACAACAACTAACTACTCCCCTTCTTCTGTCTTCTTCTTCCCTTTTTATAAGCTGCTAATGTGCTTGTTGTGTTAGTTTGGTGAGAGCAAAGCCAAAGACAAATCTCAACCGTCCATTAGGCTTTTTGGGAGATGGGGGATTGCCAACATGGCTGAGGATTTTAGTGGAGGAGGGGGGAGTGAGTATCCATGGGGTTTTTGAGGTTATAGGGTAAAAGAAGGGGTGTTAACCCGTGAGTGGGTTTTTGGGTTCTTGGGTTTCAAAAATGGCGGGAAAGAAGGTTGGGGGTGACAGAGTTATAGTTTCGGGGTTTGGCAAACATGGTCCTTGATGGTGTATGTGTGGATTGCACCCATGGTCCTTATTGTTATATAACTTTGGGGACTTGGCAAAACAAGTCCCCAAGAGTTAATTAACTCTTTGCAAGGTTCGTCCTTGGTGTATACAAGTTTGGGGTGTTGGCAAAAATACCCCCCCCCCCACTTGTTACTTTGAGTGAATTGCAAAATCGGCCCTTGTCTTCTTTTTTCTCTTTCCTCTTATAAATATAAGTTTAAGGGTTTGGCAATTTCAACCCTTAAACTTATATTTCTTGATTTGTTGATTTTTGGCTTCGGGGTTGACTTGGACTGACTTCGTTTGACTTGACAGTTGACTTTTCCTGTTGACTTTTTGAACTTGATTGATTTTTGCTACGATTTTGGCTTTGTCTTCACAGTCTTTTCTATTCCGAGTCCGGTTTTGTCGTTTTGGCTTTGTTTTTTGTCTTTTATCTTGGTATCGTTCCCTGCACAATAAATTAGCATAAACAAGCATTATATTTGGCATTTTAATTCGTTTTTGGTTATTTAGCTCGTTTTTAAAGGTTAAACAGGTATGGTTAAATAAGCACATTCCAAAATCCTCATTCTAAGGTTATTGCCGTGTCCTTTCACGCAATGCTTAGGAAGTAAAGCATTTACGAAAAGCTAAAGAATCTCATCTCACTTCGACTAATAACTTTGAAAAGTAGCCAAATGTCGTTCGGTCAAGGGGAAACTAAAAAATCTAAGCTTCGACAAGTCCCGTTTTCACCATTTTTTTATTTGTATACTAACTATCCCTAATATTTTTGGATTTTTCTTTTTCTTTTCTCGACTACCTGTTTGACTTCCTTTATTACATTAACATTGGGATCATAGAATGAGAAACGACCATAGAATAATTACGGATGTCCTGACGGAATAATATTTCATCGTCCCCGATTTTTCATGGCTTCCAAAACCATAGCATATTAAACAAGATTCATTTGTCAAATAGAAGGTCTAAATGCCTAAGCTCTCCATAATTGATGACTTGTGAACTTTTAATCTCCAAAACAGGAATGTGGATTTAAAGGTGTTAGTGATCATTTCAATTCAGCCATAGATCAACTTATTTTTCATAGTCGTGTTTCAAGATGAATCATAAACTCAACGCAAACAACTTAGTAGGAACTGTAACTTGATTTTAAGAACGAGATTTTAAATGTTAGAACTTTTTGCAACTTTTTCATTATTTTAATCTTAAGTTCTTATCATGTAGGAAGCGTTTGATTAGTTTGAACACCTATTAGGCCTCGCTCCCATAGTAGGATATCACAACCAACGACCCGTTGTCCTTAGTTTGAAAACCCTCCCCGTTGCTAGCGTCGTGGGAATCATACAACAACTTCTTTCGTAATATGGCTAAGGATTTGTGTCTTAGTGTTGAACCCTCACCTGACCTCGCTTTTCCTGGTGAGATATCACAACACACAATCCTTAGAAAGTAAGATGTCTTAGTTTGAACCCCCACCTCGTGGTTAACGGAGTGGGATATCACGACACATCTTTTACTTGCTCCATATAATCAAATGTATGCTTCATTGGCAAAATTTCAATATTCATGCATTTTTGCATTCATACTTCATTCATGCTTCTTTGGCATTTTAACTTTCGAATTATTAAGAACAGAAAAATCTCGCTTTAAAGAATCAAGTTACAAATTTGAAGCTTTTTCTAAAAACATTGATTGACTTAGTTGAACTGAATTGAGTACGTATGATTAGGTGGATTAGAAGCTAATGGGAGAAAAAAAACCACAAGTTACTCATACAAGTTTTTGTTCAGCACATAAACTTATATTTAACTCTATCATTTCTTGTTCTTCACCTTTTTAAAATTCAAAGCAATAGAATTCGTGAAAGCTCGGCCTGAAGGAACTAGCTAGGGCTCAACACGCCCGATCGAGTCAAAAATTATTCTCATTCTACCCATTAGGAAAGTCAAAACTGTGACAAAACACTTATTTTATTTTTGAAATTTTTTTTTTTTTTCATTTTTTTGGTATTTTTGCAAAAATTTGGTGGTAAAACGGGATTGCGTGATAACAACGACTGCAGGCAAAAATCAAATCGAAGATTCCTTACACTATAAAGGTCCTACGAAAAATAAGAAACACTAATAAGCTCGACAAATAAGCCCGAAAATAAGCTTATTCAGCTTATAGGCTTATAAGCTCAAAATGTACATAAGTACATTTGCCCTTGAGTCTTTAACGAAAAAGACCCAAGGGCGCAGTGGTTAAGTGTGTGTGTAAAGGGAGGGGATGTATCGAGGGATCCCGGGTTCGAGTCTTGCTCACCCGGGTCCCTTGTCTTCCCTTCTCTTTTTTTTGGCAAGACTCTAGGGTAGAAATTGTACAAAACTAAACTGAAGGGTAGGCGGGAAAACTATTAACAATTTACACTACAAGGTAAACGGGTAACCCTACACTATGAAAAAGATACAAAATAGACCCTACGCTTAAGGCTTATTTTTGGCTTATTAAAATTTGAGAATCAGCAAAAACTTAAAACTACAAATCTATAGATGAGCTTATTCCTAACAACTTTAATGAAGACCCTTTCCACTTTTGACAAAAGAATAAGCTAGAAAATAAGCAAATGCAAAACTGTTACAGAAAGTAAGGCTTTAAGAGCTTATTCACATTTTAGCTTGTTTCTAGCTTATTTCTTGATGAAAATGAAAAACAAAAGATGCTAATTGTAGATCAAGATGTGTACTCAAGATATCTAAACAAAAATTATCTAAGTGTTAACAAAATTATCAAGAAAAATGACCTTAAAAAGTACAAGTTTTAACTCAAAACTGAGATAAGCTTTTCTTAATAAGCTAAAAAGCTACATACTAAACCTAAGGAACTGAATTTCTAGAATTAAGCTAACCTTTATGGAATGAAAAAGCCTAGATAAAAGGTTTTTCAAATTTACAACTAAAAATGAAAATTCAAACTAGAAAATAAGCTATAAATCTACATGCTGCTGTACCACTTTTGCAGGGTAAAATAAGCTAGTCTAAGAGCTTAATATTGAAGCTAAAGAGTTTATCTAGATTCAGCTAATGGAGTACTTTTAGCAGGCTTAATTTCAAACTCTACTACTAACTACTTAAGCTAAAAAAATGGCTAGAAAAGTGATGAGCTACAACAGTTTTAACTGAGTTAAAACTGTTGTATGCTGATGCAATTGGCACACACTAAAGTGCAGGCTAAACTCCTTTTAAGAATGCATGCAATAACTCATTTCATGTATACAAAGGGGCATTATCACAATATGAGCTCTAAAATTTCCAAAAGCCTCTTAAATCTAAGATCACTTAACTCTTCAAGGCTGCCCTGGTGCTAGATAGGAATTTTTAGCCTTACAACTTTAACATTCTACAAACTAATTCCTAAAACCTATCTAAAACTTGTTAACATGATCTACCTCAACTAAGTAAAAGGATTTGACAGGATCACTTTGACTTTAGAAGTCAAACACAGCTTATACCAAACACTACTTAAGCCAAACTGTCCCAAACTTTTTGAGCTTAAAATCTTTTTATAAGCTAAAACTCTTAAATCCTTTTATCTACTCCTACTAATTTCCACCTACTTAAGCTAATTGACCTATAAAACTACTAGCTTATTAGTGAAATTTAACTAGTTACTCTACTAGGCTTTTACTACTAGTCAATGACAGTTTTTAAAAAAAAAATAGAATCTAATTGAGATTTTTACTAAGACAGCTTAAGAAAACTTACAACTAAAAGCTAGCTAAGCAAAATGAACAGGTTTAAACATAATATTCTAAAAGAAATAAGCTAAATTGCATTAAGCTTATTAATGCAAAATTTGAAGTTTAGAAAGTAAACCTGAAATTGTTGTTGTCTCAGCACTAGAGGTCACTCTTGTAGAGTGAGTGACCTCAAATTAAGCTCCTAATTGGCACCTTGCCTCTAGACCTCAATAAGCTAGAATTTAGCTTATTTCTCCTCTTTTGAACCTCCAATTTGGAACTAATAAACTCAAATGATCATATTAAGATGTAAATGACTATAAAGAGTAAAGGAAGGATTAAAACAGAATTTCAAATGAATAACTAAATTTGAGCTTAATAACAAGAATAAGCTCAAAAGAGCTTATTGGAGCTTATTGAAATGAAAACAGCTTAAACTTGAGAAGTAACACAATGGAAACTTAAACACTGAATCGTATTACTCAAAACAATGAAATACAAGCTGAAAGATAAATGGTACAAGTGCTTAAAGCTGAGTTTAAAAAGCTTAAAAGAAAATTTGCTTAAAATTACGAAAAATTACAAATTAAAAATATAAAACTTGCTAACTAACTACCCCCTAACTTCTGTCTTCTTCTTCCCTTTTTATAAGCTGCTAATGTGCTTGTTTTGTGAGAGCAAGACTAAAGGAAATCATCTAAACCGTCCATTAGGCCTTCGGGATTTGTGGGATTGCCAACTTGGCATGGGTTTAAGTGGAGGAGGGGGAGAGGTGTTTGTTTATGGGGTTTTTTTTTGAGGTGTAGGGTAAAAGAGTGAAGGCAAACCCGTGAGTTTGCTTGTGGGGAAAAAGGGCGGGAAAATTTGGTATGAAAAAGAGAGTGACAGGGTGTGGGTTTAGGCAAATGGCAAGTTTGGCCCTCCATGGTATATGTGATCCTTGCACCCACCGTCCTTGTTGTTTAACACTTTTGGGGACTTGGCAAAACAAGTCCCCAAGAGTGTTATGTTCAGTTGCACCCCACGTCCTTGTGGTGTACAAGTTTGGGGTGTTGGCAGAACTGCCCCCCACTTGTTACTTTGAGTGAATTGCAAAATCGGCCCTTGTCTTCTTTTTTCTCTTTTCTTCTTATAAATATAAGTTTAAGGTTTGGCATTACAATTTCAACCCCAAACTTATATTTTTGGACTTGTTGACTTTTGGATTTGTCGTGGTTGACTTTGACTTTGACCAGTTGACTTTTCTGTTGACTTTTTGACTTGATTGACTTTCCGGCTTCGATTTGGCTTTGTCTTTCACAGTTTTTTCCATTCCGAGTCCGGTTTTGTCGTTCCGTCTTGGCTTTGTTTTCCGTCCCTATTCTTAGTTATCCGTTCTGCCAAAAACAACACAAGTTAGCAAAACAAGCATATATTTGGCATTTTAAAGTCCGTTTTTGGTTATTTTTAGCTCGTTTTTTTAAAGGTATAAGTAATTGTGTTTTAAGCACATACCAAAATCACCCCCATACTAAGGTAATTGCCGAGTCCTCACGCAATGCTATGAAGTAACAATTTATACAATACTAAGAATCTCAATCTCCCTCGACTAATAACTTTGAAAAGTACATAGTTGTGTCATGGAAACTAAAGAATCAAAGCTTCGACAAGTCCCGTTTTCACCACTTTTTATTTGTACACTAACTATCCCTAATTTTTTTGATTTTTCTTTTTCTTTTCTCGACTACCTGTTTGACTTCCTTTATTATACACAACATTGGGATCAAAAGGAGAAACTCCCATAGAATAATCTATACGGATGTCCTGTCGGATAAATTCATCGTCCTCTCCGATTTTCACTAGCTCCAAACCAAGCAATTAAACAAGATCATTTGTCAAATATAAGTCTAAATGCTAGCACTCATACTTATGACTTGTGAACTTTTAACTCCCAACATGAATGTATGATTTAAAATGTATGTACTACATTTCAACTCAACCATAATCAAACTATTTCCCATAGTCGTAGTCAAGATGAATCAATGACTCATAGCAACAACTTATTAGACCTTTAACTTATTTTAAAAGAAGAGATTTTAACTGTAGAACTTTTTGCAATATCCATCATTATACTTTATAATTTCTAAAGCTAGGAATGCGTTGCATAGTTTTGAACACCTACCTAGGCCTCGCTCCCTAGTAGGATATCACAACCAACGACCGATGTTCTTAGTTTGAAAACCCACCCCGTTGCTAGCGTAGTGGACATCACAACAGCAGCCTTCTTTTCCTAATAGGGCAAAGGATAGTGTCTTGTTTGAACCCTCACCTAGACCTCGCCTCCTGGTGAATTATCACAACACACGGAACCAATCCTTAGAAATAAAGATGTCTTAGTTTGAACCCCCACCTCGTGGTTAGCGGAGTGGGATATCACGACACATCTTTTACTTGCTCCATATAAACAAATGTATGCTTTATTGGCAAAATTTCAATATTCATGCATTTTTGCATTCAGTATATACTTCATTCAACTGCTTCTTTGGCATTTAACTTTCGGAATTATTAAGTAACAGAAAAATCTCATTTTTAAAAGAATCAAGTCACAAATTGGAAGCTTTTCCTTAAAAACATTGATTGACTTAGTTGATATGAATTGACAACGTATGATTAGGTGAATTAGAAGCTAATGGAAGAAAAAGCCACAAGTTTACCAATATAAGTTTTAAAAGAATCTTCTCAACACATATAACTTATATTAACCTCTATCACTTCTTTTCCTTACACCTTATTAAAATTCGAAGCGATCGAATTCGAGAAAGCTTAGCCTACAAGTGGTAAGTTTTGAGGAACTAGCTATGCTCAACACGCCCGATCGAGTCAAAAATTATTCTCATTCTACCCATTAGGAGAGTCAAAACTGTGACAAAACACTTATTTTATTTTTGAAAAATTTTTAAATTTTTTTTTCATTTTTTTTTTGGTATTTTTGCAAAAATTTGGTGGTAAAACGGGATTACGTGATAAAAATGACTGCAGGCAAACATCAAATCGAAGATTCCCCCCCCTAATACTAAACTATACTCGTCCTCGATGTTTCAAAGGGGTTCTTACGTAAATCTAAGGCCGTTTATGAAGTGTGCCACAAGATAAAACGTTAGTCGATTAGATTTGGATACTGGATTCCCAAACTGAAGCTGAGGATGTGAAACTCATGTGGAATACTGCAAGCAAGAGGGTCTTCACAATCCGGGAAATCCTGGTCATATAGTACAAAGCACACAAAACATGGACAAAACACAGGTAATGGAAAATGCAGCCTTTCTCTCCAAAAACACCAAAACACTTATTAAGCATAAAGAAAGAAGATAACTGGATAAGCTGGGTGCTCCCACGAAGCGCCATGTTTTTTTGTTAACGCGAGTCAATCAAGCATTGACTCGAATCCCCCGAATTCCATTGGATCCATGGGAAGCACTTGGAAGGTAAAATCATCATCGAACTTCAATCAAGCGGTTTGGATAAAACATTGAATTTTTATGAAAGTTCCACTCGATGAGATACATCCCATAAAAGAATGATAAATTGAGATGCACAGTGGTCAAAAAAGATGTCTTCATTCCCACAGGAAGAAGAAATGTGGAGGCAACTGGATACGTGAGAAATAAGAAAAATCCATACAAAATAAGCGAAGAGAGTTCACATTAAAATATGAAATCCGTATCCAGGGTGGGATGGGTGGTAAAACATTAGCACGCTGAATTCTTGGTTCTCTTCGTTGTGGAAATATCATTCACCACATCCATAAGTAAATTGCCCATCTCGTGCTCACTAATGCATAAACGTCATACTCCGTTGGAGATATGATGTGAGCAATCCCATCGGCAACTACCTGCATAGATTAATAGTCACTCCTATCAGCATGAGGAAACTGATCAACACTCTAGAAAGATCAAAGATAAACGAATCATATTGAGAAAAATCAACATGAGTAGTGGTATTGCCACTACTCCTCTCTTTAAAATGATCGTTATCAACGTAGAAAGCTTTATAATCCGGAAGAGATAACTCATAATGAGTAGTGGGACTGCCACTAAACGAATCCTTCTATTTAAAGCGGAAAGTTTTCAGATTCGGGAAAAGAATTATTCAAAGGTGTTAGTTCCTCCAAGAAAAGATTAGAATGAGGAGTAGACGTTGATCACAACTTCGGAAGATGTATGGGATTATCTCTTAATGCATCGATCTTAGCAATAAGAAGATTGACTCAAAAATTTTTCACGAAGGATATCGTCTTTGATTGTTAAAAGAATATCATCATCAATCCTTCCCCAACTTCCGACAACAATCTCCACCACCTCTAAGCTGACGGAACTCAAGATAGAGGTGATGCTAATGCATCGACATAATCGATATCCTCACCGTAGGTAGAATTCTCATCACTCAAAGAATTATCATCGTTGGAATTGACAACAATATCAGAATGTTCATTGAGAGCATTAAGAGAGGTGGTATTTTCACAAAGAGGCAGATCATACATTTTGGGAACATCCTCGGACTTACTTGGGATTGGGACAAGGTCTTCAACACTAGACTTTATTACTTCATCTGATTCTGTTGCTAGAATAGTGTCAAGATGCTCGTCCCCCATACTTAGAGAGTTATCGGGTTCCTCGATTGGTAAAATGGGTGTGATTGCAATGGTATCGTCTTCGTCATCATCGTAGCAAATGGGAATCTTCCAATATCGATCTTTAGCCGCTTGCTCTTCCGCAATTCGCTTTTCTTCTTCCTTCTTTTGTATAACTTGACCAACCAAATCACGTAAGGTTGTCATTTGTTCCATAAGCTTATTTTGAGAATTGAGAAGGTCATTTTGAGAATTGAAGATTGGATGATTGACGGTATATTGCGGGGGTTGAACTTGGTCAAAACCAAAAGAATTTGAATCATAGCAAGAATTTTGCTCATGATAATAGTCTTCATTCAACGGTTGACATTGAAAAGCCTTATGAGGACCCCCACAATCTTCACAACAAGAATATTGTTGTGGAAAACTCGGTGAAGTTTGTGGAAAATAATCAAAGTGTTGATTGAAACATGGGTCCTGATTGTAGACAAACGGGACTTGAGGTGGACAATCGTAACCGTAATGAGAATCGTTCCCACATAACTCACGAGAGTATGGCACGTATTGGGATTGTGGAGGATGGTTTGCAACACTTGGAGAATCGTTAGAAGAGTACGGAATTGAAACATTGATTTGTGTTCCATTTCCAACTTTACAATAAAAACAAACTCCATCGTATTCATTGCACCCACATTGTTGGCATGTACGAAACAGACATTGTTGTTGCACACTTTGTGGGAGCTCATCAATGGTTTGATTGTTAGGTAGTTCCGGATTGGAGATAATCGGAACCTTCGGAGAGATAAACTGAACTTTTCGGAGGACAATTAATAACCGTAATGAGGCACCTTTCCCACAAGACTTACTAGTGCATTGACGACAAAAGATTCCATCTACGAGTCACCGCACACGTGACAACAATTGTAAATGTGTGGAGGACTTGGTGAGGATTTTTACCGGGGTCCTATGACAACGAGTTGGCTCTCGAGGAGCATTAACAAACGTGTAATTGTCGTCAGATGACTCAGAAGTGTCTTGAAGTCTTTGAAAAAATCATTAGTCCCACTCAATTTGTGAATAAACCTTCCATTAAATTCTTCGTAAAAAGAGCCACATCCTTGACAATACGGACCATCAACCGGGGTTCCACACCTTGCACACCTTGCACAATTTCGAGGGGGTTTAGGAACAAGAATCTTGTCTTCAGGACTCCCTTTCGAACATCCACAGTTTGAAGTGTACAAACTCCCACAAGACGAGCATTCTTTAATCGCGTAAATCGGATCAAAACGATAATCGAGTGAGGAAAAACGTCATAAGAATTAACATGAAGACGATAAGCAAAGAAATAAAATGATACAAAGAAAAAGAAGATTATTTTTGGGTTTTCCATTAATTCACATTTTATTTTAACGGACAAAATGATAAGACAACTTAAACCTGATATCAACTTACTTCACCGGTAGCTCTCAAAAAGAATAAACTCACAGGGTGAGCGGAGGATAGAATAGCGCAAGCTTATTTCTCCTTTCGGGTCGAAGTTCCCTAGGAACAACCCCTCCTTATACCCACTTTATAGTTTTTCAACTTTCAAGGTGAGCCGTACGTCCGAATGACACAAAAAGGCAAGTTTTTTAAATCCTTTTGTCTAAGTTGTGGAACCAACAAGTTCACCGGAACTTATTATTGATAAATACCATCAGTTGAGAAAATTATATTTGGTGTTTTACCAATTGTGAATTTTATTTTATTTTATTTTAATTATTTTTTTTTTTGGGACAATGTTTTTATATTTTTAGATTTTTTTTTTCTTTTTTGGATTTTTTAAATGAAAATATACTAAAAAAGAAATGAAAAAGATTTTTTGTACTTTTTTATCAATTTTTATAATAAAATAAAATGATGTCACAATTTTAAAGACAATGGTTCAAACAGTAACGATAAACGTTGGCACAGCCTCCCTCGGCAACGGCGCAAAAATTGATCGGTCGGATTTCATCGTAAATAGATAATAATATTAAAAAATATAAAATAATAAAGAAGTGTAAAAACAACAATCAATGATACCAGATAAGAGTAATAGAGCTTTCCCGGGTCCGTAAATCCCTACGAGGTCTGTATGGTAAATCGATACAGATCGAAGATTTGGAGGTTTGAAGCAGGAAATATTTTTGGAAGTGAAAAAGTCAAATTAATAATAACGGACTAAAACGTTTAAGAAAAAACCTAAAATTACGAAATTAAACAAAAAAAAAAAAAAAAAAAAGACGGAAAAGCGAAGGCCGAATCCCGAACAAAAGGGGTGAAAACCTAAAATCTTTAAAAATAAGCCTACAAAGAAATTTTCACTTCTAAACTACTCTATGGACCAAATAACGAAGAATGAAAAAGACTAGACCGAAAACGGAGTTCGTTTGACCCAAAAACGAGTCAAAACAAAATCCCGTACCGGACCTTCTTTTAAAAGATGAAAAGTTAATAAATTAACCCAACGAAAATTAGTTTATTTTTTCTCTACAAACTAGTGATACAAGAAAATTTTCCAAAAAAGCAACAAATTTTTTTGATAATTTTTGTATTTATTAAGAAAATTAAATAACTTTAACTAAATCTAAATTATAAAAAATATAAACGTTAACAAAAAATTCTGAAAAAATTTACACATACATACCTAGCCACAATAAGGTACCTAAGAAAAATAAAAACAAAAATAAGCTGTGAAATAAGCCCCAAATAACCAACATTTTAAAAGCTTAAAAGCTTAAACACAACCTTAAATACCAAGTCACTCCTTGGTCTAAAAACGAAAAAAGACCCAAGGCGCAGTTGTAAGTGTGTGTGGTATAAAGGGGATGTATTGCATGGTCCCGTTTTTCGAGTCTTGCTGCACCAGACCAAGAATTCTTCCCCTTTTTTTTTTTTTAAAACTCTAGGGTAGAATTTGTACAAAACTAAACTGAAGGGTAGGCGGGAAAACTATTAACAATTTACACTACAAGGTAAACGGGTAACCCTACACTATGAAAAAGATACAAAATAGACCCTACGCTTAAGGCTTATTTTTGGCTTATTAAAATTTGAGAATCAGCAAAAACTTAAAACTACAAATCTATAGATGAGCTTATTCCTAACAACTTTAATGAAGACCCTTTCCACTTTTGTCAAAAGAATAAGCTAGAAAATAAGCAAATGCAAAACTGTTACAGAAAGTAAGGCTTTAAGAGCTTATTCACATTTTAGCTTGTTTCTAGCTTATTTCTTGATGAAAATGAAAAACAAAAGATGCTAATTGTAGATCAAGATGTGTACTCAAGATATTCATCTAAACAAAAATTATCTAAGTGTTAACAAAATTATCAAGAAAAATGACCTAAAAAGTACAAGTTTATACTCAAACAGAGATAAGCTTTTTCTAATAAGCTAAAAATGCTACATACTAAACTATATAAAATATAAAACCTAAGGAACTGAATTTCTAGAATTAAGCTAACCTTTATGGAATGAAAAAGCCTAGATAAAAGGTTTTTCAAATTTACAACTAAAAATGAAAATTCAAACTAGAAAATAAGCTATAAATCTACATGCTGCTGTACCACTTTTGCAGGGTAAAATAAGCTAGTCTAAGAGCTTAATATTGAAGCTAAAGAGTTTATCTAGATTCAGCTAATGGAGTACTTTTAGCAGGCTTAATTTCAAACTCTACTACTAACTACTTAAGCTAAAAAAATGGCTAGAAAAGTGATGAGCTACAACAGTTTTAACTGAGTTAAAACTGTTGTATGCTGATGCAATTGGCACACACTAAAGTGCAGGCCAAACCAACACTTTAGAAACTATTATACTAACTCAATTCATGTATTTAAATCTATACTAACCAAGTTTTAACACTCTTGTACTAGAAATCACTTAGCCTTCAAATTTTTCTTAACATCAAAACTGCCCTGGTGCAAAGCTGAAGTTTTTAAGTTCAAAAATTTGAGATGGTGCAAACTAATCCTTAAGACCACTTTATACCTTGATTATGACTACTAACTCAGCTTTATAAAAGCTGTTGACAAATGCTGTTGACATTTAAGAGATCAAACACAGCGATATACCAACACTACTTAACCAAACTGTCCCAAAACCTTTTTGAGCTATAAAATCTTTTTATAAGCTACAACCTCTTAAATCCTTTTATCTATCTCCAACTAATTTCCAGCCTACTTAAGCTAAATGGACCGACTAAAACTAACTACTTAATTAGTGAGAAAATTAACTCGTTGACTCTCTCTTATGCTTTAACTACTGAGTCAATGACAGTTCATTAAAAAAAAAATAGAACTCTAAATTTAGAGATTTTGACTGACAAGACTAGCTTAAGAAAACTTACAACAAAAAGACTATTCTGAAGGCCAAAATGAACAGGTTTAAACATACTGCATTTGCCTAAAAGGCAAATAAGCTAAATTGCATTAAGCTTATTAATGCAAATATTTTGAAGTGATTAAACATTAAAGCCTGAAAGTGTGTTGATTGTCTCTACCAGCACTAGACAGGTCTAACGTCTTGTATATGAGAGTGACCTCAAATTAGCAAGAGCTCCTAATTGGCACGCTATGCCTCTAGAACCACAATAAGCTGAGAATTAGCTTTATTTCTCCTCTTTTGAACCGCCAATAATGGAACAAATAAACTACAACTGATCGACATATTAAGATGTAAATGACTATAAAGAGTAACGTGAGAAGGGATTAAAACAGCATCTCAAATGACATTGTGAGCTTATGAACAATCAGAAACGAGGCTATTAAGAGCTTATTTGATAGAAGACAGAATCACTATCTCAAATTGAAATAGAATGAACACACAAAGCTTGTAAAAACTGGGAATATATGCTCAATTGATAAGGTGAACAAACAGAGGAAGAACATACAGTATAGCGATGTGCTTAAAAACTGTTTTACACGAGAACAATATGATAGTAAACATGCTTCTAATAATTGAAAGAAAAATACAAAACTGAAAATTAAAACTAAAACTAACTCACTACTTACTTAAACTTCTGTCTTCTCTTTCTTTTATAGGCTGAGGTTTGTGTTTGTTGTGCTTGTTTTGTGAGAGCAACACCAAAAAAGTCATCTAAACCGTCCTTTTTGCCTTGGGGATTTGTGGGATTGTTAATTGGGATTAGGGTTTAAGTGGAGGAGGGGGGCGAGTTTGTTCATGGGGTTTTTGAGGTGCAGGGTAAAAGAGTGAAAGCAAACCCCTGAGTTTGCTTGTGGAAAAAGGCGGAAAATTTGGTATGAAAAAGAGAGTGACAGGGTGTGGGTTTAGGCAAATGGCAAGTTTGGCCCTCCATGGTATATGTGATCCTTGCACCCACCGTCCTTATTGTTTAACACTTTTGGGGACTTGGCAAAACAAGTCCCCAAGAGTGTTATGTTCAGTTGCACCCACGATCCTTGTTTGTAACAAGTATTAGGGTTGACAGTTTTGGCCCTTGTGGTGTAACTTTGCAGAAATGGCATGTTGCACCCTTGCCATTCATTTTCTCTTTTCTTCATTAAATGTAAGTTTAGGGTTTTTACAATTTCAACCCCAAACTTATATTTTTGGACTTGTGACATTTGGATTTGTCAGGTTGTATGACTTGACTTTTGACTAGATTGACTTTTCTGTTGACTTTTTGACTATTGACTTATCCGGCTTCGAAATGGCTTTGTCTTTCACATCCTTTTCATTCGATTCCGGTTTTTGTCGTCTTGGCTTTGATTTTTCGTCCTTTTATCTTAGTTATCCGTTCCTGCACAACACAATTAGCAAAACAAGCATATATTTGGCATTTTAAGTCCGTTTTTGGTTATTTTAGCTCGTTTTTAAAGGTAAAAGGTATGTGTGTTTAAGCACATACCAAAGACTTAAGAGGCAAGGAAAGGAGGCTAATGAGGAAGCTGAAGCTCTCAGGAAGAAGTTTGAACAAGAAACTGAGAACTTGGTTTTACAAGAAGGATCTGTTAAGCCTAGCATACAAACATTTTTAGAATTGTTTACACATCAGCTAAAGCTAGCAGTACTAACTTTGTTAATACTGTTAGCATACCAGTTAGTACTGCCAGTGCTAATGAGGGACTATCTCTTTCTGATCCAACAAATCCTGAAGAAGATGATTCAGAAATACCTCCACTTGAGTATATTTATCAAAATTCTACTGATGGTATCTTCACTACTTCATCTTATGATGATGAGGGTGTAGTGGCTGACTTCACAAACTTGGACACTGTTGTGAATGTTAGTCCTATTTCCCACATTCAAGGATTCATCTCTCATCCAACGACACTGAATCTAGGAGATCCAACTCAGCAGTATCCAACACGAAGCAAAGTAAATACAAGTTTCAGGAGCACATGCTTTGTAAGCATGTTCAAAAGCAAAAAGAACTAACCATAAGGACATCCCATCATTGTTTATTTGCTTGTTCCTGTCTCTACAAATAACCCAAGAGATTTCAAAGCTCTTGAAGATGAAAGTTTGGTTGATTGCTTATGCAGAGAGATGCTGCAGTTTAAGATACAGAAAGTTTGGGTCTTAGTCGATTTGCCTTATGGGAAGAAGGCTATCGGTACAAAGTGGGTTTATCGAAATAAGAAGGATGAAAGAGGAGTTGTTGTCAGAAATAAAGCAAGGTTAGTTGCTCAGGGACATAGGCAAGAGGAAGGGATAGAGCTAGATGAGGTGTTTTTGCCCCTGTGGCCATGCTTGAAGCCATTACGGATCCTTTTTGGCCTTTGCCTCAATCCATGGTTTTTGATATCTATCAAATGGATGTGAAAAGTGCCTTCCTATATGGCAAAATAGATGAGGAGGTATATGTGTCTCAACCACCAGGTTTTCTAGATCATAAGTATCCTCAGAAAGTCTATAAAGTGGTAAAAGCTCTATATGGGTTACATCAAGCTCCCAGAGCCTAGTATGCTACTTTATCCACTTTCTTGTTGAAGAATGGATACAGAAGAGGAACAATTGACAAAACTCTCTTCCTAAAGAAGGACAAACATGATATCATACTAGTTCAAGTCTATGTGGATGATATCATCTTTGGGTCCACAAAGAAATCTTGGTGTGATGAGTTTGAGGCATTAATGAAGAGTCGATTTCAGACGAGTTCAATAGGAGAGCTCACTTTCTTTCTTGGATTACAAGTCAAACAGAAAGCAGATGGTATCTTTATTAGTCAGGATAAATATGTTGCAGAAATCCTAAAGAAGTTTGACTTTGCAAATGTTAAGACTACTAGTACACCAATTGAGACTCAGAAGCCTTTAGTCAAGGATGAGGAGGCCAGTGATGTGGATGTCCATATCTATAGGTCCATGATTGGCTCTTTGATGTACTTGACTGCTTCTAGGCCTGAGTATGAAATTTGGCAGTCTGCTTGTTCTAGGTTTCAGGTCATCTCCGAAAGTCCTTCCCATCTAATGCTGTCAAGAGAATTTTTGGTACCTAAGGCAAAAAACCAAACTGGGTCTTGTAACCAAAGTGTCTTCATTTGACCTGTAATCCTACTCAGATAGTGACTTTTGCTGGAGCAAATCTTGACAGGAAATCCACAACAGGAGGATGTCAATTTCTTGCAGGACTCATTTCTTGGAATGCAAAAAGCAGAACCATGTAGGCTACTTCTACTACAAAAGCAGAATATGTTGTTGCTGCAAGCTACTGTGGGCAGGTTTTGTGGATTCAAAATGAAATGTTAGACTATGGGTTCAACTTCATGAACACAAAAATCTACATTGATAACGAAAGCACCATTTGCATTGTAAAGAATCCAGTATATCATTCCAAAACAAAGCACATTGCTAATAGGCACCACTTCATAAGAGATGCTTATGAAAAGAAACTAATCCGAGTACTTAAAATCCACACTGATGACAATGTAGCTGATCTACTCACCAAGGCATTTGATGTTAGCAGGTTTCAGTTCTTGGTTGTTACTATTGGGATGATAAATCCATAGGCTGCATTGGTTAAAGGGAGGCAATATGCTGTGTTGTATAGTTTGTATGAAGAGACATGTTAACCATAGGTGATGCATTTCCAGAGGTTTGATCGTATTTAGAGAGTCATTGAGAAGAGTTACTGATGGTACTGAAGCACTCCTGATACCTACATTGTTCATTCTTTGGTTGGACAAAGTTAGTACCGACAGTGCAAAGTTAGTACCGCTGGGCAAAGTTTGTACCGCTATAGAGACGTTGAAGAAAAATACCGCCAAGGGTACAAAGTGTAAATTGAAATGGTTTCCTTGAAATTAGGTCTCCTAAACCTATATAAACCCAACTCAATTGCACAGTTCCTTATGCAATCTTACGCAATCTCTCTTAACTACATTCGAATATACAAGCCCTAATTTCTCTCTTCACGACGACACTCCTTCCAATTCAAGCAATTGCTAGTTCTGAATCATGACCAAGCACAACATGGTCGCGTATCTAAGAGTTTGAAGGAAATGCAAGTATCATGTGATCATTGATTTTCTTAAGCCAATTAATATTTATCGATCTCTCATTTGTAAGTCCTGTTGTTTACTACAACCTTTGTTGAACGTTATGGACGTCTCTAAGTCTAAAATAATCAACAATGTTTAGGCACATTATTGCCAAATGTAGCTGCAAGTCTGTGTCCAATCGCTGAGGCATCCGATAAAAAATCTTCTTTTGATGATGCTGATGGGATAGAACACTTTACCTAATCAAGAGCTATATTTGATGTCATACAGTTTTTATGGGTATGAGGGGGGATTTAATAGTGGTTAACATTTACTAAGGCTTTGTTTCACCCCCAATGAAGGTTTTTATTTCATACAATAAATCATTGTCTTACTTCAAAAAGTACCTTTTGGGATCAAATTCCTACTAACATTGCCACTGCTGTCATATGCTTAACATCTAATCAGAAGTATAACTTTTCTAAATTAATTTTTGATGGTATGCTTAGACATTTAGATGCTAAGAAAAAGTTTGTAATGTACCCACGTTTTATTTCCTACTCTTTTTTAGATAATCACACTATCTAATGTGTCAGGTACCTTAGATCAATTTTCCTGTAAAAAAAAAAAAAAAAAAAAAGTAAAAAAAAAAAAAAAAAAAATACTTTAACTAGTAAAGTCTTTTCTTTCATGATTAAGAAGGGTAAACATTTCTCAGGGAAAGTCACCCCTTTGTTTGCTACTATGTTGGTACAAACAACTCAGGCTGAGGGTGCTTCTTCAGAAAGACCATCTGAAGCACAACCTACACCCTCCCCTGCTCCTACTAGTGAAGTACCTAATGAGCCACATACTGACTCATCTCCTACTCACACTAGTGAGGTACCTCTTGAGCAGCAGACTGACCCATCCCCAAGACCTTCACCCATTCCTATTATTCCTGATTCTATCCCAGAAACTTCTGGTGGGAATCTTGGAGGTCATTCATCCAGTGATAAATCCCTTTCAGGGAATGAGGGTGAAATGACACTCCAAAGTGTCTATGATCTTTGTCTTTCTCTATGTGCACAGGTTACAGATCAAGCCAAGGAAATACAACACTTGAAGGCTCAGATCAAGAAACTCAAGAAGCAAGCTAAACCTGTCATCCACTACCATAGAGCATGGCTGAAAATGTCTCCTTAAAGCAAAGATTGACAAGAAAGAGCTTCCCCAAGAAACAAAGGGTGCACAAAGAGTCTGTATCCAAACAAGGGAGGAAGTTTGCTAAAGGTGAATCTTCAGTTCAAAGAGATCCTCTATTTGATGAGCTTCCTGAAGATACAGTTGATCATATGGAAACAGAGAATGCTCAGGATGAAGGGAGGACAAGGGATATAGTGGATGAAGACAAAGAGATTGAGGAGAATGTACTTAGTACTGGAAATGTAACATAGTACAGACAAGGATAAAGTAAGTACTGAAAGGAAATGTTAGTACTGACAGACCAATAGTTAGTACTGACGAATCCAAAGTTAGTACTGACAGGCAAATTGAAGGTACTGATGAACAAAATGAAGGTACTGAAGAGCACATTGAAGGTATTGAAAAGCAAATTGAAAGTACTGATGGGCAAAGAAAAGGTACTGAAGATCATACTGAAGGAAGTGCTACTCAAGCCACTCAAACACCTACTTCTACAATCTTTGGAGATGATGAAACAATAGCTAAGGTTCTTCTCAACATGAGTCAAGCCAAGGCAGTTTCTAGAGAAAAGGAGAAAGGTGTAGAATTGAAGGATATTGAAGAAGCTGACAGACCTAGACCTACCTCTACAAGATCACTTCTGACATTAAAGCCTCTTCCAAAGATTGATCCAAAAGACAAAGGAAAGAAGAAAATTGAAGAGGAGGATGAATCTAAAAGTGAATCTGATGGTATTCCTGAAGCTAAGAAGAAGTTTAAACAGCTTGAAAGTGATGAAGAGATGGCTAGGAAAATACAAGAAGAGTGGGAAGGTGAAGAGGAAAGAAACAGAATAGCTGAAGAAAAAGCTGCCAATGAAGCTTTCATAAGAAATTTTGATGAATATACTCGTTCGAACAACTCGTTCGATCCTCTCGTTCGATCAACTCGTTCGATCAACTCGTTCGATCAACTCGTTCGATCAAATCGTTCGATCCTCTCGATCGATCCTCTCGTTCGATCAACTCGTTCGATCAACTCGTTCGATCCGCTCGTTCGATCATTGAAATTTTCCGCTCGTTCGATCCTTTAGTTCGATGCTCCTAGTTCGATCCCCCTAGTTCGATCCCCCTAGTTCGATCACTCCTAGTTCGATCCCCCTAGTTCGATCCTCCCTAGTTCGAACCAAAATGAAAATGCACTCGTTCGATCAAACAAGTATGAAGCTCGTTCGATCCAAACAGTTACATTGCACGATTTTATCTTCTTTCCGTCCTTGCGTTTGTCTTATCAACACACGAAATGACCACGACTACGAGCTTTTAAGCCAAGAAATGATGCCGAACCAATGAGCTCATAAAAAATCGAAATCACTAACACAACACACTCGAATACAATACACCCCCGGTTAGCTCTTGATACCAATTGTTATAATAAGAAATCACTAGCTACACAAGAAAGATCCGGAGGTCGGGGAGGATTGAACAAATGTTTAGCCATATTATTAGAGAGAAAGGAAAAAGATGGGAAGAGGTGTGTGTCTAGAGAGAGAAACAAGAACACACACTCTTTTTACAAAATGAATCCTCACCCCTCCATGGAAGTATGGAGGGGGTATATATAGGTCAAGACAAGGGACACTATACTATCTTAACAGTTATAGTCCCTGTAGTTCTTGCCTAATGAAAACTAATGTAATTCCGATATGTCACCATATTTTAAGGCTAACAATCTTCCCCCAATATGTGGACATATGGAATTACTTACAATGTTCCTATCTTGTACAAATACAACATAAATAACGTCTTCCAAAGCGCTTCCAAAGCTGAAGATGTCTTCGAAGTTCTCCTGGTCTTGAAACTTGTACTCCAGCTTGGATCTTCATTGTCTTTACTTGTACAGGAACCATTGTAGTATGCATGAACTGGATTAACTTCCCCCCAATTCATGCAGCATGTCTTGAAAAGCTTTCTTCATAGACTCCTTTTTGGCGAAGTTTCTGAATCAGCTTCCCCCCAAACCAACATCCCTATCCTAAACAGATTCTGAAACTTTGATGTAGATTGAACAATCTTATACTTTTCATTTACGTGCACAGCGGAATTTTGTAGAAGTAAAACCACACCAACGACCACTGCTTCTTGTCATTGGGGCTTGGTGAATATTTGTTCGGGGGTACATGCGAGAAATCAGCAACAATTCTTCTCACGTATGCAGAATACTTCATAAACCATGCTAAGTAAAGTAGTCTACACTAATTCCCCCTGGAAGTTGACATGGTAACATCAAAGTCAACTAAGTCCCGGATGTACACATTTTCCCCCATGATGGTTGCGAACTCTCGGAAGCATCATTGTCGTGTATGCCCATATACTTGAGAAGTTCTTGTCTTAAGCACAAATCTTGAAATCTAAACAAAGCATTACCCTCTTGTCTTCAGAAACCGTAGAGGAAATGAAGCAAGAATCAAGAAAACTTGGTATAATCAAGGTCTTGTATATGAATGTCATTGAAGAACTTTGAAAATTATACTTAGACTGTGAAGTACCATTGTCGTGGAATAGCAAAATAATATCCCGTGAGAATTGCTGATTACATCTCAACCTTTAAACTCTCTGGCTAACTTACCAACCTCATATTCTGTCAGCTATTGCTGTGACCACTTGGTGAAGTAAACCCGATATACCAAACTTGATAATGAAGTAAAATTCCCCAAATTTGTTACTTAAGCTTGCACTATTGTTGATTGAAGAATGGTGCAAGATTAAATCTATAAGTACTCTATACCCAACCAGAAAAGTATAAGAAGTACAACACCTCTTGAAATTATCCACATCGTCTTCTGCGTGTGACACTGAGTACTACAATGTAACTCCTTTAAGTGATAGTTATCCAGGTCTGCAACCAACCACCCCTGACTGCTGGTAACTAGATAATTCAAGTCTCAATCATAACCGTTGTACGTTCAAGCAAGTCATCAATCGATAGATTGGGTTTGAAGAAAAGGGGTAGCAAATAGAAGGAAGTCTCGATGATGAAATAAGTAGACGCCTTCGTGAAACCCAACTTCATGCTCAAATAAGGGATACTAAATCAACTTCGTGATCACTTGTCATTGTAGTCCGAATCCTTAACTGTTTGTCATTTTAGTGAATCTTATAAGGATCGTTTTAGCAATAAGTGTTGTGTTTGCTTTGGTGTTTATATTTTGATTTGTCTTGATGATACTTGGTCGTGGCTAAACTACACCTTAAAATATATATAAAATATAAAATATATATAGTAAGAATAGTCTAGAAACAAAATCAATAAAACCGAGAAGTAGTATAGACTTTTCCCGGGTCGTTAATCCCCAATGAGGCTGTGCTGGAAAATCGATACAGTCGGAAGATTTGAGTTTGAAGGAGAGAATTGATTTGAGAGTGTGGAAAGCTAAATTAAACAATAACAAACAAAAACGTTTAAGAAAAACCTAAAAATTACGAAATTAAGCTGAAAAACGGGAGCACGAATCCCGAACAAAGGGGGAAAAACCTAAAATCTTCAAAATTAACCCTACGAAGAAATTTTCACTTCTAAACTACTCTATGAGACAAATAACGAAGAATGAAAAAGACTAGACCGAAAACGGAGTTCGTTTGACCCAAAAACGAGTCAAGACAAAAAACCGCACCCGAACCCGTTCTTTAAAAAGCAAAAAGTTGTAAAAATGACCCTACGAAATTTTTTATATTTTTCCTACAAACTATATGACTAAAGAAAATTTTCTAAAAAAGAAAAATATTTTTTTGATAATTTTTGTATTTTTTATGAATTTTTTAAACTTTTAACGAAATTAAATTGTAAAAAATACTAAATGACTTTTAAAAATTCTGAAAATTTTACTAAAAATACTTTACACTATGATAAACCTACGAAAAATAAGAAACAAAAAATTTGCTTATAAATAAGCCCGAAATAAGCTGTTAACAGCTTATAGGCTTTAAAGCCAAAAACGTGTATAAGTATCTAAGCCCTTGGGACTATAACGAAAAAGTCCCAAGGGCGCAGCGGTATGTGTGTGTGTAAAGAAAGGTGTACGAGGGTTGAGACCCGGGTTCGAGTCTTGCTCACCCGGGTAACCCCTTGTCTCCTTTCTTTTTTTTTGAAAAACTTTTCGGGGAGGTTGAAGAATTAAACACGCGTATCCGGCCAGTTGAATTAAACGATTCGTATGTCCGTTAAGCTACACTTATTGCATATCCGGTGAACCTTGTGTTGCTAATCCGGTTGAACTTCTTCCTCAGAAACAACCAAAAATACCATAGCGTCCTTTCTTTTGTCCTTTATAGAAACCAACAAAAAAAACTGTCAAATAGCTAAAAACTTAGATCTGAGTATTTTTTTTCTTGTTACCTTTCTGCCTAATTCAAACTAAGCTTAAGAGATATTGGACACATAGGCTGAATTGGAATTAAGCATTTTGTAGATGCAAAACAGACACGAAAAATAAGCCCAGATGAAACAGCTTATAAATAAGCACTTAGATGCACCCAAAAAGTCACCAAATGAAGCAGAATATGAAAAAGATGAACATAAAAAGGATGAAATAAGCCTGGCTAAAAGTTGTTAACCCACAAAACCAAAAGACAACTCAAACAGTGGGTTTTGTACCATAATAAGCCCACGAAATAAGCTGTAAATAAGCTTAAAATAAGTTGTAAACATGAACACAACATACAAGAATACAATACACCCCCAGTTAGCTCTAATGCCAATTTTTAGAGATAAGAAACACTAGCTAAACAAGATCCAGAGGTCGGGGAGGATTAAACAAATAAGTAGCCATTGTATTATTTTGAGAGAGAAAGGAAAGATGCATGTTTTCTAAAGAGAGAAAGACACACACTAATGAGATATAAAATGAATCCTCACCCCTCCATGGAAGTATAGAGGGGGTATATATGATAGGTCCAAGACAAGGGGAAAACTAATTCTAACTTAACAGTTCTAGACCTTGCGGGTCTTGCTAAATGATAACTATCGTAATTCCGTAAAATTCAACATATTTTAAAGGTAGACACTTCATGATGCAGAGCTTCTAACATTAGTTTTCCGTACTTCCACTTAAATTGGCCCTTTGTCTGTGCTGGAGGACAATCCTTTCTTGAACTTTCAGCTGATGCTCCGCTATATGCCACGGAACCCCAGTCATGTCCGCTGGTTTCCAAGTGAATATGTCCAGGTTACGCCTAAGTAAGTCGCACAACTCCTTTCGGCCTTCTTCCATTAGAGTAGAACCTATTACTATTGTTTGCCATGGGTATTTCGGATGAATTGCTACTTTGATTCTTTCCTCCGTAGCTCGAAGTGATAGCGAAAGGTTGTCTTCCCGTCCTGAGACAAATCTGCATGTCAAGTAGGATAATCTTGCTGCTTCACAGTGTGAGTATTCCTCCTAGAATTAGGAATTTTAACATTCCATGAGCGGTTGATGGGACTGCCTAAATTTTCCTGACTCCTGGCCTCCCTATGATCCCATTGTATGGAGATGGTGACCTTACTACAACAAAGTCATGCCAGAGCGTAGAAGTCGAATGTTTCGCATTCCTATTTTTACTAGTAGCGATGATTTTTTTTTCCCATTGCCATATGATAATCTTTTCGCTGAAACCAATGAAGGGTGCGGTGGCCGGAACCATTTAGTTTTTTACTTCCGGACGGAGCCTATTAAAGCAATGTTCGTATAGTATTTCTGAAGCCGACCCCCCATCTACGTATATGCGATGTATGAAGTGACCTCCTATCTCTGCTTCAATAATCATGGGGCCCTTCTTACCATAAAAAATTACAAATTGAATGAGATGCGAGTGTCCTCATCTCCTAAGGGGTGAACGTAAAATTTTCAATCAGGTGGAGAAGCTTTTGTATGACTCTTTGCCTGTCCATATACCTTGGCCATGGGTGTGGGAATGGGGGGGGAAATTATGATGTGAGGGCTGTGAAGACTTCACATGAAGTTTTACAATCCCCTAGGTAGTGTACCTAATCGTTGCAGTGTAGTATTGGCAAGACTCATGGGTAGTTATCGTTCTCTATGGGAATAGGTTGGGAAGGCCTGATCACGGTCTAGCAGAATTCTTAGGGTTGAGAGAAGATTCTTTTTGTGTTTTTATATTTTATGACAACAGGTAAATCTATGGTTTGAGATATTGGTTTATTTAACTAATAACTAAACTAATTAATATCTAGACTACTGGTGATAACTTTATGATAAGAAAATGTATTTACCTAATCTTGCAATACTCCTCAGATTTCTTCCCCTAGATCCGTTGCTTTGTCATACTTGTGATGATCTATGTAAGTATTTCCTAGGTCATGAACGGATTACACGAACCCGCCGTCTATTTAATATTCCGTTAAGGGGACGCACAAGTAAGGCAGTATGAAGACTATTACAAGGCTCCTAAGAGTATATTAAATGCATGTGAAATAACTTAAGAGGGATCAACCATATAGTGGGTAAGGTAGTATGAAGACTGTTACTGATGGTATCCTTTCTATACTACTCGCGTTTCCCTACACATACCAACAGCGATACAGATAAAAGCTGGTTTTTTAAAGCCTAACACGCACATTCATCAACAAGAAGCAACATCAAAATGATCTACAACCTAAGTTTCATGCAATCATAAATAAATACAAATGAGGGTTTAGCGTCGCATGTTATAAAGAAAGCAATAAGATAAATCAATCAAACAACACATAGACATATTAAATGATTAATGATAAATAACCTTACTTGATTAAAACATGGATTCAAGGTAGTACAATAGGGTTTTGAGGCCCTAAAAACGACCTATAATGCTCCTAAAATGACTAGGGTTTGTCTCCCTAGGTTTATACAAAGTTATCCCAAAGCTACACACATAAATCCTTAAAAACAGATTTATATTTATAGAGATGTCAACGCAACGGTGTCGCTTTGTAATCCAGACACCGTTGCCACGTAGATGATTCTAGATCCTCTTTAAGTCGGCCACGTCCTGACGCCGTCGCGATATTCCTGACGCCGTCACTATATAGATCACGACGGCGTCGCTTTATGCCTGCGACGCCGTCTCCAGCCACTGTATGCAAAAGTCTTCAAGAGATTTGGTGTAGGTCCGTAATCTTGTCCGTTTCTTTTCCAAATGAGCCCAAGTCACGTGTATTTCCTCCAAAAGCCATCCAAGTGCTAAAAACCTGAAAACAAACGATTAAGCACGTAATCTGGGTATATTTGCATGACTTAGGGGGTTAAATGACCCTAAAATAGTGTATAAAATGACACCTCATCAAGTACCTCCTAAACTTGGGATTTTGCTTGTCCGCAGGCAAGTGGCTTTTCCTACACTTAGATAATAGCAATATTTGGGTCATTTAACCTATTCTTTAAAAGCATTTTTCAACACAACCTTCTAGACCTCGTAATTAAAAGCACGAAAAGTATATACTAGCACCTCACATAAGTGTTTGGGATTCCTCTCGTTTCACTCGAGTTGGTCTAATAATTTATAACAGTAATCGGGAAACAAAACATCAATACTCTTTACATGTTCAAAGCATATAAATTAACCATAGTGCGTTGGTAAAGGATCAAACCTTCCACCGATATGCGCAAGCTATTCATTACTGAACCAATGAGGTCTTTTAAAGGGTTGTGGGGTGTAGGTGTAAGATAAACTTAACAGAAACGATGGATCATTTTAGTTGTGACTTTTGGTGAATTTGTAGTGGAAGGGTTAGCTAAATTAAATTATAAGAATACACGATGGTTTTAGCTGCTAAGCCAAAGACTCGGACAAAAATTTTAAACTAAACAACTCTACAAAACTCAACACCAATCTCTTCTTTTTCTTTTCTTTGGCATCTAAATATAAACATAAACATAAGCAAATAAGTATCCGTGCTAACATTTTTTCCACTCTTTTTTATATACTTTTATTCGTACACTGTTTGCCTAGTCCATTCTTAACATATAATACATCATGGGGTTGATTATATGTGAGGAACTCACATATCTTATTTTATACCAAAAATGGGCCTCTAATATGAACAAATTGTGCAAATTATGCTTGTATATCGCTTGTTTTGTCATTTGTGATATGTAGGTACGGATATTGCAAAAATCACAAGAAAACGGTCAAAAACCAGACAAACACGGACACGAGAACAGATAGAGTGCACAAGAGCCAGAAGAATTGTTATCAATGGTCAACATAGTCAATCCTGTGACAACATTGGTCAACCACAAGAAGACAAAACACTTGAAAATACCCAATAATACCCATGAGATGTTAAACCGAAATATCATCCGGAAAGCCCTAAAAACCCTAACAATGTTATCTCCTTTTTATTAAAGAGATAACGGTCGTTATCTCTTATAACTAAAAACCCTAAAATCTTTTTACCCGACCCATTTCTTTTTATAAAAGCCCAAGTCAACGACCCAACCCCTGGGTCAAATAATGATATAAAGAGAAAAGAAATGAAGCGCGGTAAAATGTCTTATTTTTACTATCATCATCTTCTTCAGTTAAACCCTCCCATCAAATCAAAGGTAAATTGAAATTGATTACGAACCTCAAGATTTGAGAATAAGCTAGAGACTTGGCCGAGCAAAAGTACTCCTAATAGTGCTCTCCATTGGCTAGAATTGACAAAAGGAATGACACGTTGGCTTCATACAAACACACATGGGAAGAGAAATTTACACTAAAACCTTTGGTAAAGAAGCACAAGACTCTGACACATGGATTGCCACGCTGGCAATCCGTGTGATCACATATTGATCCAACGGTGAAGATTGGTATCCAATGATTAAATGAATAATGATCAGTAATTATAGAAAGGAGCATCTAAACAACTTCAAGACCTGGAACCTTCTTCTTTGGCTATAAATAGCATGCTTTCTCACACACAGAAGGAGTTATCTAGTTAGATAGATTTTTATATTTTAGCTTATTAATTTAGCTTATGTAATTTTTCTTTAAAATTGTTTTTAGCTTATTGTTTACTAAATGTAATTTTCTTTTTTCACTATTGTAATCAGCTCTTTTATTAATAGAAGTCAAGTTTTCTTATTATGCACTTTACTTTTCTCAAGCTTACTTTTATATAAACTTTTGTTAAATAAGTTGTTACTGTTTCATAAGCTTGTTATAAGCTCATCTCAAGCTCATCTAAGTCTCTAAGCTTAGAATGATCTCAACTTAATCACTAATTTACTTACACATTTAAAAACAGTTTAATACCTATGCTATGGATGGATTTGGTTGCTTTGTATGATAAGCTTACCCTGGAAGAGCTTATTGGACTTTACTAGCTTATCCTTGTGATAAGCTAGAGCTTGTAGAAAGCTCACTTGAGCTTATTCTTAGCCATGTTTAGACCAAAGGCTCCTGTAAGTTTTTCATTTTTCCTTTTAAAAGCCTTACTTTACATTTCAGCTTATAGTTGCTTATTACTAAAAAAATATAGTATAGTTGTTAGTATATTAATTCTGGCTTATTTGCTTATTGGATTTTGTTCATTTTGTCTGTTTTTAGCTCTACAGTATCTGATATCTTAGTTTTGAGCTCTTATTTGCATTTTCATAAGCTTAAATAAATTTGACTGTGTTTAAAGGGGTGTTTGGGTCAAGGGTTAAAATGGGTGAAAATGGATCAAAACATACTTTATGCTTTTGAGTCAGTTTAGATTAGTTAAAAGTAGTCATAAAAGTCATTATTTAAGTTTTCTAAGTGATAAAGTCTCAAAAACACACTTTTAAGAATTCATGTTTGAATTGTTAATTGGTACCTTATCTTAGTTAGTTTATTAGATTGTGCTTTAGCTATTGTGTTTTTGAGTTTGTTTTTGTGTTCATCAAGTATGTACCAAGGATGAATCAAAGCTCATGCGCAATTTGTTTTGAGATTTTGCCAAATCTGTCAAAAAAGTGCTAAGTGTTGAAAATTTGAGAAATTGCTTTTTCTTTTGATCATTGTGGCTTATTCAGTGTTTCAAAATACTTTTTGATTGTTGTTATGTGTCCTATGAATTCAAATCTTAATCTGTTTGTTGGTCTTATTGCCATAAGGTTCTGAATGTGTGCTTATTTTTAAGCTCAAAAGTAATTTTCATTTTTAGCTTAAGTAATTTCCCTTCAGCTTTTGTAACTTTGTTTTAGTATTGTAATCAAGCTTTTATCAATGAAATTCAGTTTTTGTTATAAGCTATTATTTTTCTTCAAATATTAAGCTACTATTCCATAAGCTACTCTCAAGCTCATTCAAGTTTATAAGCTTAAATTTGAGCTTAGTAAGTCAATTAATTCTACTTAAACCTTAAAACTAGTTAATTACCTTAACTTTGGATTATTAAGCTTTTGGAAGGGGAGCTAACCATGGATGAGCTCCCATGGACTTATACTAGCTTATCCAATAGGATAAGCTAGAGCTTGTAGCTGCTTATTTTTGTGCTTCTGTTTAGCTGAAGCTTGGTAAGTTCTCATTTAATTTCATTATTCTTAAATTTTAGCTTAAAATTGCTTAATAGTGTAGATTGCTTAATTGCTTATGTGTTCTTATATCTGCTTATCCAGTGGCTTATCTGTGTCTTATTTGCTTATTAGTCATAGTTTTAGTCTGTTTTTAGCTTAGTTGTTATAGATCTTTAGTATTTCATTATCTGTCATAAAAAATCATAAAAACCAAAAAAAAATTAGTTAGCATAATTAATTAGATCTTTGTTTAAGCTGTTTTGATTGTTAGTTTATGTTTGTTAGAGTTAATATAAGCTGTTGATCATCTAATATTCAGGATTTGTTAAGTGGATTTCAAGTTTATAAGCCTAAGTCAATTCTGTCATAAGGTTAAGGAGTGTTTGGAATTAGCTAATTTGACCTCTAAAAGTCAATGACAATTTGTTTTTTTTATTTTAGTCAGTTAAGTTTTCATAAATGATTTAGTTTTGAGCAAATTCTTAGGATTAGTTTGGATTTAAATTCATTTTGAGGCTTATTCTTAAGCTCCTGCACCAGGGTACCTTTTCTACTTATGTGTGCTTGTGAAAATTTGATCCAAGCCTTCCAAGGCTTGGATTTTGTTTGCTAGGTGTTCTATCACACTTAATTAGAGAATGTAATGCAGGTTTACCCCTAATGGTAACCTGCAAAGTTGTTTTACATTTGACCAATTGCATCAGATAGGCCACTACAGTCTTAAACTGCAGTGGATTTTGATCTAAAATTGGAGCTAGTTATAATAGGATTTAATAGCTTAAACTCAGTGGGCTTATAGTTTAAATCTTAGATTAGCTAGATTAAAACTTATTTTTAGAATTCTAGCTTATTTACTAAGGTATTTTAGCTTTTAAATTTCATATAAATTCTTAAAAAAACCAAAAACAGTAGTGTCTAGTAACTAGTTTCTAAATTTAGATTTCTAGCTTTTAGGACTTGTTTTTATGATTTGGATTATTAGCTTATAGATAGGTAATTAAATTTTCAAAAGCTTAGCCTCTGAAATAGCTTATTGTGCTTTTTAGCTTAATGCCTTTTTGAGATTTTTGAGTTTTATTCCTGAGTTTGCTGTTTTCAATCCTAGATTTAGAAGTCTTATAGTGATTTTAGCTTAAGTAGCTTGTTAGATTAAGCTTCTGCATTTCATAGGGATTCTAGAACAGCTTTTACTTTTGAATTTGAGCTTATAATGAAGTCTGTGCAAGTATTTTAGTGTAAATAAGTTTTTAAGCCTTTTAAAGGCTACTTTCTGTAGCAGCTATCTTTATAAGCTCTTAGAGAGCTTATTTTTGAGTTTGAGCTTAAGCTCCTTTTATTAAAAGTGCTTAGAGTAGTGTCCTTAATAAGTTCTAGCTTTTAAATTTGAAAAATAAAAAAAAGTGCAAAAAAGGGTGTATACCAACCTTGAACCCGTGACCTCTCCCTCACAAACCATGCATGTTAACCATTGTGCTACAATAGCTCATCCGTGAGCTATTGTACACAATTTAGTTTTAACCTTTCTTTGGGCCTTTTAGCTTTTTATTAAAAGCCGTAGCCTTTATAGCTTTTTTTCTACAGTTATTAGGATAAGCTGGGGGTTTCTTCTTATTTTTCCTTTGAACTTTGTTGCATTTAGGATTTTCCCTGAAATTTTCATATTTTTCTATTTAGTAGATTAATTTTAATCATTTTTCTAAGGTTTTAATTTTCGAAAAATCATAAAAAATAGAAAAAAGTTTCAGAAAAATACAAAAAAATAGTTTTTAGTATTAGAATAAATACTTTTAGGTTTACATTTAGAAAAATCATTTTCAACACTTTTAGATTTTAATTTTAAAAATAGTTTTCTGAGTTTTTAAGTTACTTTAGACTTTTATAAGTTTAAAAATCATTTTTCTAAATTTTTAGGACTTAATTTGTTATTTTTTAGGATTTAATTAGATTAAAATAGTTTTTAATTCATAATAAATTCAAAAATAATCAAAAAAATGTTTTTCTTTTTCTTAAAATTTTCTTTTGTCCTAATTTAGGTTTAGAATTTTAGTTTGAATTTTTAGGAGTTAATTTTAGTATTTTTGCTTATTTGTCGCGTTTTATTTGTTCCCGTTAATTAGTTTAAGTGTTTAATTTCTTTTAATTGTTCATTTTAATTGTTGCCTTTACTTAGTAGTTATAGATACTCAAAAATATCTTTTCTCTTATTCAAATCATAATCCAAGCTAAATCAAGGATTCAATTTCACAAGTCGTTGGGGAAACGACCCGGGTGATCATTCTTCCCGGTTAAATATACGTATTATATATTATATATATCTTTTAGAGTGAGCTTTTCTTAAGGGAGACTTTAGGAAAGTTCTTAATTGCTCTTTTGGAATATTATTATATATTTTATAGTATATAAAACTGCAATCAATGTCCACATCATGGATTTTCGGAATTACATCAACTCGATACATTCTACAATGCCTTGAACTCTAATGATCAAGATTCGTTGAATTCCACCGCGGGTGGTAATTTTTTGGATAAAATGCCCCGAGATTGTCTAAGAATCATCGAGAGCAAATTCAAAGTTCGTAAGTCATGTAACAAACCGGTAGTTGCCAAAGTGAGTACGAGCAATTCTACCCCCGGTATTTCTCCCGATGTTGCCGAACTTAAAAATATGGTGAAAGCCTTACTTCTCTATAAGAAAAACCAATCCCAAGCTCCCGCTCCTGTAAAAGCAATCTAGGAAAATTATGTAACTTGTGGTGGTGCTCATTTTTACCGAAATTGTCCCGCCACCGATGGCAACATTTACCGTGACAATATTCAAGAATACGTCTCTCAAGCCGTCGTGGCTAATTTCAATCAAGGAAATACCGGTTACCGACCCCCGATTGCTAATCAAATTCGACCTCCCGATTTTCCTCCCGTTCAACAAAACCAAGGAAATAATCAAAACCGTTACAACCAAAACCGGGGGAATAATTACAACCAAGGCCAAATTTATCGACATCCAATTAATCAACCCCCGGTTCACCAAGCTCCGCCTTACCAAGCTTCAGCTCCTCAAACACAAGGTGTGTCGAAGGATGACTTTCAAAACTACATCAAAGCTAATGATACGGTTATGAGAAATATGCAAAATCAAAATCAAAACTTACAAAATCAAATGACCAATTTAACGGACATGCTTACCAAGTTCGTGAATTCCAATACCGCTTCTACCTCGGGTTCAGGGACACTCCCTAGTAATACCATTACTAACCCGAAGGAAGACTTGAAGGGTATTACCACCCGAAAGGGTGTTGCTTATAAGGGACCTACGATTCCTACTACTTCTTCTTCTCATAAAGTAGTGGAACGTGAAACATAGGTGACAAAGGACACGATGCCTCCTACTAATAACAGAAGTACCAAACCTACCCTCCCCCCTGAATTCACTACTTTTTACAAAATCCAAATGAAACTTTCAACGGAAGCAGGGGAACGTTTCAAGGACTTCTTCATCAATGTCATCATCATGGTTTCCTCGGAATTTCATCTACGTTAATACGTTCAACAACTCTTTGAATACCAATGTCAGATGCTTTAGATTCCGCCGCGGGTGGAAAATTTTGATAAGATGTCCTCGTGATGGTTTAGCCATTTTGAGAGGAAATCCAAGGTGTTATTCAAGAAGTGTGCATTGAACCTAGAGTGTGTAACGAATTGGCTCTCTTTCTACTTCTACTTTCTAATTTTTTTGAATTTCAACAAATCGCCGCTTTCTTGAAGAATAATTTGGATATTCGAATGAGCCGATTAGAAAGGGCGAGGGGATTGCTTTTTCCTTGACCAGTTCTTTCAAAAAACGAATCCATCGGATTCATGGGTCATAAGAAGATAATTCATGATTCAGATGCTTAATAATAAGAAGGAATAATCAAATTGAATTCATGGATTTACCCGGCAATTTATGGTCCAATAAAGGATTTTTAGCTTCGAAACCCATTGGAAGGGGTAGTGCACGAGAAAAAAAATCATGCAGAAATGATCGACTCCTTGGATGCCCCAAAAATACTATGAGGTGTTCGGAAATGGTCGAAGTAGTTGAATAGGAGGATTACGATGACTATAGCCCTTGGTAAATTTACCAAAGACGAAAAAGATTTGTTTGATATTATGGATGACTGGTTACGTAGGGACCGTTTCGTTTTTGTAGGCTGGTCCGGCCTATTGCTCTTTCCTTGTGCCTATTTTGCTGTAGGGGGTTGGTTCACGGGTACAACCTTTGTAACTTCATGGTATACCCATGGATTAGCCAGTTCCTATTTGGAAGGCTGCAATTTCTTAACTGCCGCAGTTTCTACTCCTGCTAATAGTTTAGCACATTCTTTGTTATTACTATGGGGTCCTGAAGCACAAGGAGATTTTACTCGTTGGTGTCAATTAGGCGGTCTGTGGACTTTTGTTGCTCTCCACGGTGCTTTCGGACTAATAGGTTTCATGTTACGTCAATTCGAACTTGCTCGATATGTTCAATTGCGACCTTATAATGCAATCGCATTCTCTGGTCCAATTGCCGTTTTTGTTTATGTATTCCTGATTTATCCACTAGGCCAGTCTGGTTGGTTCTTTGCGCCTAGTTTTGGTGTAGCAGCTATATTTCGATTTATCCTCTTTTTTCAAGGATTTCATAACTGGACATTGAACCCATTTCATATGATGGGAGTTTCCGGTGTATTGGGCGCTGCTTTGAAGCTTCCAAGTTTATGGAAATTTTTTGTAATCTTCACTTTGAGCTAAGTTTCGCGGACGCTCTCATTCATATGCCAAAGTTTGCTCCGATGTTCAAAAAGATGCTTAATAACAAAGACAAGTTAATCGAGTTAACCAAGACACCTTTGAATGAAAATTGTAGTGTGGTTGTCCTCAAAAAGCTTCTGGAGAAGCTAGGTGACCCCGGTCGATTTCTTATCCCATGTGATTTTTCGGAGTTTGATAATTGCTTAGCCCTAGCCGATTTAGGTGCTAGCATTAATCTCATGCCTCTTTCCATTTGGAAAAAGCTTGGACTCCCGGGCCTAAATGATACTAAAATGGTGTTAGAATTAGCCGACCGAACAATTTCCAAACCAACCGGTGTAGCCGAGAATGTTTTTGTCAAGGTAGGAAAGTTCTACTTTCCGGCCGATTTTGTTGTTCTTGATTTCATAGCCGATCCTCGAGTACCGTTGATACTCGGGAGACCTTTTCTTAGGACGGCTCATGCTTTAATTGATGTGTATGAAGGAGAGATAATTCTTAGAAACGATGATCAATCTTTGACCCTTAAATGTGGTGATACTCCTTCTATTTCGTACAACAATCTCGAATCGTTGAAGAAAGTTGATCTTATTGATGTTACGTGTGAAGAATACTCACAAGAAGTTTTAGGATTTTCCGACGAAATTGCATATGGCAATCCTTCTCCCGGATACGATCCGATTGTTTCAAATTCTTCTCCGACTCTCACTCCTTTCGGGGATAGTGATTTTCTACTTTTGGAAGAAGCTGATACTTTTCTTGCTCTAGCCGATGATCCAACTTCACCGGAAGTTGATGAAGCTTATTATGACCCAGAGGGGGACATTCTCCTTCTCGAATCTCTTCTCAATAGTGATCCTTCGCCGTCACTGAATCAAGGAAATTACTTACCAGAAATCAGGAAAGAGCTTAAAGTTTGTAAATCCGCCGAATCTTCAATCGATGAACCTCCCGAGGTTGAACTTAAGGACTTACCACCTCATCTCGAATACGCATTTTTAGCAGATAACAACAAGTTGCCTGTCATAATTGCCAAAGATTTGAGTGATGATGAGAAGACCGCTCTCATAAAGGTTCTTAAATCCCGAAAGCAAGCCATTGCTTGGAAGCTCTCCGACATAAAGGGTATAAACCCGGAATTTTGTTCTCATAAGATTCTAATGGAGGAGGATTACGAACCAACGGTCCAACATCAGAGAAGGGTTAATCCAAAGATCCATGATGTCATTAAAAAAGAGGTTGAAAAACTTCTTGACGCTGGATTGATCTACCCAATCTCGGATAGTCCTTGGGTGAGCCCAGTACACTGTGTACCAAAGAAAGGAGGAATGACCGTAGTAACCAATGATGAAAACGAATTAGTGCCGACAAGACTTGTAACGGGATGGAGAGTATGCATAGATTATCGCAAATTGAACGAAGCTACAAGAAAAGACCATTTCCCTTTGCCATTCATGGATCAAATGCTTGAGAGACTCGCGGGAAATGAATTCTATTGTTTCCTCGACGGTTTCTCGGGTTATTTCCAAATTCCAATTGATCTAAAAGACCAAGAAAAGACCACATTCTACCTGCTAAACGAACGATAGCTAGAGGTGGTATATGGCAATTTCCATGACATGATTAAAAGACAATGGAATCTCTCATTCATTATGATTTTCTCGTTTTTGGGAAATTCTTTTCTACGCCTCACCAATCTAGATAAAATGCTAAAAACGTGTGGAGGACACAAATTTAGTCTCTAATTGGAGAAAAAGCCATTTCATGGTTAAAGAAGGTATCGTATTAGGACATAAGATCTCGAAGAAAGGAATTGAAGTCGACAAAGCCAAGATCGATGTGATTTCTAAGCAACGTCACCCAACTACCATCAAGGGTATCCGAAGTTTTCTCGGGCATGCTGGTTTTTACCGTAGATTCGTCAAAGATTTTTCAAAGATTTCTCGACCCATGACCCACCTTCTTGAGAAAAACACCCCGTTTATCTTTTCAGAAGAATGCATTCATGCTTTTCAGACTCTAAAAAAGAAATTAACCGAAGCTCCAATTCTGATTGCCTCCAATTGGGACCAACCTTTTGAACTCATGTGCGATGCAAGTGATTATGCAATAGGTGCGGTTCTAGGGCAAAGGATTGAGAAGCATTTTAGGCCAATACATTACACGAGCAAAACGATAACCGAGGCAGAAACAAATTACACAACAACGGAAAAAGAGATGCTTGCAGTAGTATACGCTTTTGAGAAATTTCGATCATATCTTATCATGAATAAAAGTGTTGTGTATACAGAGCATTCTGTTTTAAAATACATCTTCAACAAGAAAGATGCCAAAGCAAGATTGCTTAGATGGGTTTTACTTCTCCAAGAATTCGATTTTAAAGTAATTGATACGAAGGGAGCTAAAAACTATGATGCCGATCACCTTTCACGTCTAGAAAACCCGTATGAGAATGTTTTTGATCCTAAGGAGATTAACGAAACCTTTCCTCTTGAGACATTGAATACGGTGATTTCTCATGATAACCAAAGTACTTCGTGGTTTGACCGAAAAGCAAATTACCACCGCGCGGAATTTTCTCATCAAATGAATGTCAACTCAACAAAAGAAAAAGTTTTTCAAAGATATTAAGCACTATTTTTGGGATGATCCTTATCTTTTTCGTATATGTGCGGATCAAATCATCTAAAGGTGTGTATTTGGCCAAGAAGCTCTTGAAATCCTCAAAGCTTGTCATGAAGGACCACCAACGGAGAGCCATCATAGTGCCAACATCCACCGCTCGAAAGTATTTGATGCCGGTTTCTTTTGGCCTACCATTTATCAAGATACTCATTCAATGATCAAATCTTGTGATGCATGTCAAAGACAAGGCAAAATTTCACATCGAGATGAGATGCCTCAAAATGCTATCTAAGTTTGTGAAATTTTCAAATGGTAATTGGTGGCTTTGATTTTATGTGATCTTTCTGACATCAAGGGAAACAAATAATTCCGTGTACCGTTGATCTATCTTCCAAATGGGTTGAATCCAGGCGCCCCCACCAACGTGACTAGGGTAGATTGTCAAATTTTTGAAATCCCCTTTTCTCACCGTCTGTGCACCGAGAGCTATTATAAGCGACGAGAAAGGACGCCGTTTCTATCTGTAACGACAAATTTTATTAAAGTCATGACTAAATATGGGGGTCACACATCCCCGTCTTTAATACAGGCTTATCCCACCCTCAAAACTATGGTGCAAGGTCGAAGTTGACAATCGTGGACTTAAAAGAATCTTAGAAAGAACGGTTGGCGAAAACCGTGCCTCGTGGTCCGACAAATTAGACGATGCGTTGTGGGCATTTCAAACCGCTTATAAGACTCTGATCGGATGCACGCCCTACAAGCTAGTTTATGGAAAATCATGTCACTGTACAGTTGAATTATAACATAAGATCAAATATGGGCTCTTAGAAGCATGTCATTCGATCTCAGACCGCGGGTGATCATCGAAACTCCAACTTATACAAACTTAACGGCTTCTAGATCAAGCTTATGAAAATTCATTAATCTACAAGGAGAAGACAAAGAAACTTCACTACTCTAAGAATCAAAATCGAATCTCAATGTTGGTGTTTACAATCTACTTTTCAACTCCCGATTGAAGATTTTTCTTCGTAAGCTTAAGTCCCGATGGTCCGTCCTTTCATATAACCGAAGTTTTTCCATAGCACTGCAAATTATCTCACACGGGACCGATGGCCAAATTTCAAAGTGAATGCCACATCTCAAACTTTATTTTGGAGGGATATGCCATCGTTGGTTAATCCCGGATCTCCAAACTTTCCTAATGAACAATTAAATTCAGGATCGAGTCGAGCTTGGCGAATCGGTGAACAAAAACAAGCCGCTTCGGTGGGAGTTCACCCAGCTGTATCCTTTTCTTTCTTCTTTATATTTTCTAACAAATGTGTTGTGATGTGTTGAGGCTAGCTTCTTCCGTTCTTTGTGTTTGTTGTTTGTGTGATTTTGTAGATTGAAACCAACAAATTTTTGAAGCCTCTCGTGTTCGGTGTTGTGTCCTGTTTCACTCAAGCTTCCTATCCTTTGTTTGAAATTAGTTTGTGGAAATCCGATATCCTTTCATCATTATCGATTCACGTTTATCTTTGCATAATTAATAAACGGCTTAGATTTGCGTAGAGACCCGCCTTAAACATTGAGGACAATGTGTTCGTTTTATTTGGGGAGGGAATCTATGCAGATTTGATGTTACCATGCTTATAGGTTTTGTTTTTCACATACCCGTTTTCCCACAAAAATAGCAAAAATTTAAAAAATTTAAGTTTTTATTTGTAAAAAAATAAAAAAATAATAATAATAAGTGTTAAGACACGAATGTAGGTTTTTTCCGTGGTATAATACAGGAAGATAATTTTGACGCCTATCGAACGTGTAAGTTCAAGCTTTTCACTCTTAACAATTAATGATGATAGTTGTGCTCGTCTCATTGTAGACTTTTAAACATGCCTAACTTGAATCATTAGTAAATTAAGACTGTGCTAAACTCAAGTAGATTTTAAATATCGAGATGGGATTTATATAGGCTAAAGTATTTGCGAATCTCTTTATAAAGATTTTAAATTGGCAAAGAATAAGAGATGATAGTGTTAATTACGAATTAGGATGCTAAACAAGGTTTATTTGGAAAACTTAAAGGCTTATAAAAATAACTTGTGGTTTTTTTCTTCCTCCGAAGTTCTTAAAATGATTAATTATACGTGTTCTCTTTAATTTTTACAAATTAGAGTTATACTCTTAAAATTATAATCAACATATTTAGAGAAAAAGCTTTATCGATGAAGTCAACATCATTTGTAAATAAGAATTTTGGTTCAAGTTTATACTTTGGTTTTCTAAAACGAAATTTTTCTATTTGCAAAAATAATTGTGTTGTAAAAAAAAATGTAGTTGGTAAATAAAAAGATTCAATGTCATAATCCTTAGTATTAATAATTAATATACAAACTCCATTGTAATACAGTACATGGGCATTTGTCGGTTCGTTCCCGATGTGAACATCGAAAGAAAGGTGATTATGAGTATATTTAGGGTCGGTATCATAATAAGTACACTGACTCTTGACTTAAGCGTGGCCATGTGTTTGTCGAAAGAAGAAGTGATACCGGTCCTAGCCCTAATAAAGTAAATAATAATAATAATAGCAAGTTAGAAAAAAAATAGTAAAATATTTTCAATTTTCTAAACCAAAGAATTCTTTTGAACTAACATTTGCAAAGTCCTACAAGGATTTTTCATCCCGGAAGTTCATGCGTTTCGATTATTATTCTCCAGATGGGGTCTCAAAAACTTAAGTCACTTACCGAATGACGGATGATGCTAGAGAAGAAAGTCATTCATTAGGGAACAAGTGACCAACGATGTCTTATTAGCTAAGAAGGTTTTTTATGATTGCTTTGAGTGTGAATCATTACTAATGATTAACATATTATCCCAAAAAGGCATCATATCTAAATATGTGATTTAATGGTTTTAAATTAATTTGAACACACACACTAAATATATGATTTATGTCGAAGAGAAATTCACAAGTTGTTAATTATAAGTAATTCTTAGCAGCTTAGCTCGTACTTAACGTGATGCTTATTTTTAAGCTAAAGTATGGGAAAAGTAAAAATCAGGGAATGACAGAATTTATCTTTTAAAACAAACTTTTCAAGTGTTTTTTGTTCCATGATCCTTAAAGTTACCCCTAAGGTAATGAAAACAATACATTATGTCACGCAAGTTGTAGTTAGGTAGTCTTTTAAGAAAAATCATAAAAAATGAAAAAGTTTGAAAATGGGAAATACAGGTGTTTTATAACTTGTGATCTCTTAAGCTCACTTACAAAAAATCTTTGTAACTTTCAAAGGTTTAGTTGGGGAAGTTCGAGTGACTTGGTTTTAAGACATGTAATATTGCGTGAGGATACGCAAATCGTTAGTTATAGGGATTTTGATATGTGTGAAAGTACACATAGTCCATTTATACCAAAATGTAACCCTAAATGACAAAAACAACACTAAAAATGGCAAAGATAGTAACTTAGTTTTTGGTGTATTGTGTGGTAGCAGGTACGGATAAAGCAGAAATCACAAAAAAAAAACCGTCAAAAAGCGGGCAAACACGGACACGAGAACGGAAGATCGTGCAAGGAGCCGGAAGCCCAAAGTCAAAAAGACAACTCTGGACATAACAGACAAAGTCAAAATCACAAAATGGCAAAAGCCAAAGTACATTCTAGTCCCCTTACAAGTTCAAAGTTAGCCTAAGTGGGCCCTTACCATTTCCTTATTTCTTTGACCGAAACCCAAAAATAACATAAACAAAAGTCCAAGCCCATTTACCCATACCCGGCCCAAAACCCTAAAACATAACCCTTAATAACTAAGTCCAGGGGCCAATTCTGCCATATTTGAAAGATGTTTAAAACACCTAAACTTTCATAAACCAAAGAGAAGGACTTACTTTGCCATATCCCCAAAGTTTAAATCTATTTTACCCATTCAGTTAAAAAGGGCGCCAAGAACAGTTTTACAGATCCAGGTCTCCCCTAATTCACCAAAGGGTCAAAACGAGAGGCTCTTTTACAATCAAAGGGTGGAAAGGACAATTTTAATAGTACACATAGCAGGCACTACTGCATCAAACTACCCTTTTGGCCAAGTTCCTAACAAGAATCCATCGTTTGCTAAAGAAAGCACAAGGAATGGGTAATGTTGCACTATATTCACTCAGTGAACAAGCACAAGAGCATCACACGGATTGCCACGCTGGCAATCCGTGTGAATCCCAAGACTTGATCAAACGGCCAAAAATTTGATCACACAATGATGATGGGATTATACGTGTTGAATGGAGGGATCGTGTGTTAGCAAGGAAGACAAGAAGCTTCTCTATAAGCCACTATAAATAAGTTCATCTGCACCTGCACACGAACACATTTTTATCTTCTTTTTCAGTTTTTACTTAGTTGGAATTTTTAGCTTAATTTTAGTTAATGTAAATTTCAATTTTAATCATGTAATCACAACTTTCAGCTAATGAAATTTAGAATTTAATCTGTCTTAATCTCTTTTACCTTACTCATAAATTCTAAATAAGCTCAATTGTCTTAAACTGTTACTCATAAGCTCTTAATCCTTATGTTAATATTGGATAAGCTCTTTAACTCTATCACTATCCTAAGCTAGTGATTGTGCGTAATTAGTCTATTAATCTACTTCAAAATAATTATAATCACTAATTACCTGTAATTGGACTTATTAAGCTATGAAGGGGAAGCTATATTTGTAAGGGCTCCAAAGACTTAACTGGCTTATCATTGATAAGCCAAAGCAGTAGAAAGGCTCTAAGAGCCCTAAACAATCCCATGCTTCTGTTTATAGCTGAAGCAAGTTTAGTACGCTTTCTTTAAGTTCCCTTTGTCATTTAATTTTTAGCTTAAAACTGCTTATTTGCTTATTAGTTTTACTATTTGCTTAATTAGTTCTTATTTGTGCTTATTTTAATCATCTTGTGCTTATTAATATTCTGTGTAGTTAATTAATCAGAATCTTAGTTTTTATTCATTCTGTACATAAAATCATAAAATTCCAAAAAATCTAGTTGAGATCTTAGTTTGTTTAATTCTATTTGTTTAACTCTTTATTCATGTTTATTAATCTGTTATAGCTAGTAGATATCTGGTATTTAGGTTTAGTTAAGTGTATTTCCATTTTAAAAGTTTTTTTTATCTGTCAACAATATAAAGGGGTGTTTGGATTAGTATTGTTTGACCTTCAAAAAGTCAAAGTTAATTTGTGTTTTCATTTTGGTCAGTTTAGATTAGTCATAATGATTATAGTTTTAAAAAGGTTTGCATAGTTTATTTTTAAGCTTAAAATTATTTGAGGCAAAATGCTTATTGTCTGCTCCAAGGGATTGATTGAGTTAAGTTAGGAGAGTAATTTTGATCCGCAGGTATTATAGCTTTGTTTTAGTTTGCATTTGTTCAAAAGCACTCAAATAGAATGTGTAAAGCAGGGAGAAACATTTTGGTTACCTGCATTTTGGTTCTAGGCCTTTGTCAATTGCATCAGCATATAACTAAGTTACACTGCAGTCCTTTTAAGCCTCAATCAAGCTAAATTGTTTGTAGGATTTAGAATCTTAAATAATCTAGCTTTAAAGTTTTAAACATATAGATTAGTTTAATTAACTCTTGTTTTTCATTTTCTATCTAGTCTATTCATAAGGTACATTAGACCTTTAAAATTTACTAAAACTCTCAAAATTTCATAAATAAACTGTATTTAGCTAAAATTGGTATCATAAATTTTAGATTTCTAATTCTAGCTTATAGCATAAGTAATTATGAGATTGTAATTTTAGCTTATATATTGGTTAACAAGTTTTCAAAGCTCGAGTTTAGTAGCTTATTATACATTTTACTTTTAGAGTTTTTTGAGCTTTTTGATTTTTTTTACTGATTTGCCAATTGATAAGTAGATTTAAGCCAAGCTTCTTAGTGGTATTTATATCCTTTATAGCTTTCATTTCTTTCCTAGATCTGTAGACATCCTAAGCTTTCAGTAGTAGCTTTTACTTTTGATTTTGAGCTTAATTTGAGCTTTGTGCAAGTGTTTAAGTCCAAACAAGCAATAGTAAGCTTAAAACCTCACTTTCTGAGGTCAGTCATTTCAAAAGCTCTTTTAGAGTTTATTTTTGAGTTTGAGCTTAAGCTTGTTTTGTTAAAAGTGCTTAAAATTGTGTGTTTAATAAGTTTTAGCTTTTAGAATTCAAGAATAAAAAAAAATGCAAAAGGGTGTTAACCAACCTCGAACCCACGACCTCCCTCTTACAACACCACAACCTTAACACTTGTGCTACAATAGCTCATCCAGTCACTTCTCCCTTCATTTAATTGATAAACTCTTTTTCATTTCCTTTTACTTTAAAAGCCGTAGCACTTGTGCTTATTAGGAGCTTTATTTGATAACTGGGGGTATTATAAATTTTCACCTTGATCTTTGTAGCTTATTGGACTTTCCCTAAATTTTTGATATTGTTCCATCAAGTAGATTATTTTAAATCATTTTTCTTAGGATTTAGTTTTCAAAAAATCTTAAAAAATAGAAAAATGTTTCAGAAAAATACAAAAAAATAGTTTTCAGCATTAGATTAAATACTTTTAGGTTTACATTCAGAAAAATCATTTTCAACACTTTTAGATTTTAATTTTCATTTTTAAGCCTTTATTTTTAATTCTAAAAATAAGATTTTAATTCTAAAATAGTTAAAAATAGTTTTCAAGTTTTTGTATTTTAGACATTTCTAGTATAATATAATCATATTTCTCAATATGTTAGGACTTAATTTGCTATTTTTTAGGATTTAATTAGATTAAAATAGTTTTTAATTCATAATAAATTCAAAAATAATCAAAAAAATATTTTTCTTTTTCTTAAAATTTTCTTTTGTTCTAATTTAGGTTTAGAAATTTATTTGCATTTCTAAGGTTTTAGTTTTGTCTTACCTTTGTTTATTTCGTCGCTTTTATTTTGTTTTCTCGATAATTGTTTTAAATATTTAATTGCCCTTTGTGATCTTAATTTAATTGTTGCTGTTTAATTGAGTCTATCATATTCAAAAATATCTTTTCTCCATTCAAATCAACATCCAAACAAAGCGTGTTCAATTTCACAAGGTAGTCGTTGGGAAACGACCCGGAAAGCATACTACCATTCCGTTTAATACGTATTATATATATAATATATATATTTGAAGAGGTTCCTTTTCCCAACCTTTGTCCTCGAGGGAAAATTGGTAAATTTTTCCGATAGTATTATATATAAAAAATTTTACTCTATCATAATCAAAGGGTCCCTAATAAACACGCGTATAAAACCGTAAAATAATATGACCACATAAAAGGGTGACTCCACAATAATTAAAAGAGTTAATTATCAAAAACGTTCTTTATTGTTACTCAGACCTAGAAAAATTAAAGGATGTCACATCATGCCTCTCCCCGGATGGTAGATCACCCCACTTCAAAGTGTAATTGACGGTTTTCTTTCCATTCTTCTTTGCGTATTTGGTAATGAGCGGATTTGGAGGTCTATCCTTTGTACCGTGCTGTGAAAATAACAAATATAAGTGCAAACAAATATAAGTGAACCAATAAAACATAGCTCGGAAGCCCCTAAATTGTTAGTGTGAAAATGGAAAATTATGGGACAGCAAAAAGGAGCCGCCTGGCGCGGGCTAGTTGCCGGCCGGCAACTCAAGCTTTTCGCGCGCAACTGCGTGGCTGAACTCCCAGCCACCCGGCTGGATTGACCAATGGGTCGGTTTAGTTCGGGCTTGGCTTCCGGGCGATTTTCGCACTTCCAACTTTACTCTAAACGCATTCTATCGCTCTAAGGGTGCTTCTAATGTTCTCCAAATATCTCCTAACAAAAGGAACTAGCTAAACTATTACACGAGAAAAACTCAAGATCAAAACAACAAGCTTCAAAGATCAAAGATTAAATGTCACAAAAAGAGATCTTATATCTGTACCTTAAGGGAGATTGTTTAAATTCAAAAGTGTTGATCTTTTATGAGATCCAACGAACTCTCTTAGAGGAGATTGTTAGGAATTCAGTTTTAGTGAAGTGACGATCATTATCGATCTCACGAGTCTTGTAATAGTTAGACAATACTAAGTGTTTAATAGTTAGTCCGTTAAGCTAGTTTGATAGACTACATAATGTAATAGTCCATGACCCGACCCATGGAAGCCCATGTAAGACCTAACCCGGGTTATAGATAGGGTGTGAGTGTGTGTTACAAAAGTGTGTAAGAGAGTTTTCTCTTCTCCCTTTGTGCAATAAGAAAGAAATATCCAGACACCTCCACCACCTCTTTCTCTCTTCTATTATTCTCTCTCTTCTATTATTCTATATGTGTGACTTATGAGTTTCTATCAATTGGGTATCAAGCAAGTTTCAATACAGGATTCTACCAAGATCGTTTTCGTTTTTGCAAGATCGAGATCGTAAGGTCAGATCGGAACGAAAGATCCTTACTATAACTGTTATTATTCTAAAAAGTCTCTTTGTAATATTATATCAAATCTACAAATTATTATATATATTCTATAAACATGACAAAATTAAATGAATGTTATCATAGAAATGTTTGTCGTAAATTATAATTAATGAAATGTTTTAAAGAGATTAAACATGTTGTTTTTAATATCTAGGAAACACAACCCATAAATTCGTAGTTTTTTAGTTTGTGGTTCGAGAATAAAGACCGGATCGGAGTAGATCTTAAGATCCTATGGTCAAGATCGGAATCCTATACGAATCCTAAGCATGCAAAGATCCTACGTAAGATCCGGATCGTTTTTGCTTTGCAATATTGTAAAATCGTAAGATCCTAATATCAGGATCGGGATCTTAACAACCATGGTATCAAGAGCCATAGTTTCATCTTGAGTCAAGTAGTTGTGTGTTTTGTTCTTTAAAAATCACGTTTTTCTGTTCTTCTTCTTCACCGTCATTGCAAAATCTCAAACTTTTTATCATCTCAAAAAGTGCTTCGTCTATTTCATAGTAAATTACAAGTTGTTGCAAGCAAAGTTAAAGATATTCATTTCACAAACTGTTGCATCCTTGACACTAGTTCAACATCACTGCCATTTCCAAAAAAGAGTGACGCGTCTCTTTTTAGTTTCAATAAACCATGAAAAAGTGATCCTTTTGTCAAGTATATAATCTATAAAATTTGTATTTGAATCCAAGATTAATCACATGCAAAGGATAATTTTATAGATTAATCTTGAATTCAAATACAAACTTTATAGATGGATAAACTTTTTATGGTTTATTGAACTAAAAAGAGACGCGTCACTCCTTTTTTGGAAATGGCAGTGATGTTGAACTCGTGTCAAGGAGGCAACAGTTTGTGAAATGAATATCTTTACTTGCTTGCAACAAACTTGAATTCTACTATGAAATTAGACGAAGCACTTTTGAGATGATAAAATTTTGAGATTTGCAATGACGTGAAGAAGAAGAACAAGAAAAACGTGATTTTTAAGAACAAAACACACAACTACTTGACTCAAGATGAAACTATGGCTCTTGATACCATGGTTGTTAAGATCCCGATCCTGATATTAGGATCTTACGATTTTACGATATTGCAAAGCAAAAACGATCCGGATCTTACGTAGGAACTTTGCATGCTTAGGATCTTATAGGATTCTGATCTTGACCATAGGATCTTAAGATCTACTCCGATCTGATCTTATATTTCTCGAACCACAAACTAAAAAACTACGAATTTATGGGTTGTGTTTCCTAGATATTAAAAACAACAAGTTAATCTTCTTAAACATTTCATAATTATAATTTACGACAACATTTCTATGAAACATATCATACAATTTTGTGTATAAAATTATGATAATAATTTGTAGAGTTGGTATCATATTACAAGACAATTTAGAAAATAACATTAATTTAGAGAAAATCTTAGATCCCGATCTGACCTTACGATCTCGATCTTGCAAAAACGAAAAACGATCTTGGTAGAATCCTGATCTTAAAACCTGCTTATACCAATTGATAGAACTCATAAGTCACACAAATAGAAAAAACGAATGAGAGAGAATAATATGAAGAGAGAAAAGGTGGTGGAGGTGACTGATATTTCTTCTTATTGCACAAAAGGAGAAGTGAAAACTCTCTTACACACTTTGTAACACACACCTCACACCCTATCTATAACCCTGTTAGGTCTTACATGCTTCCATGGGTCCGGTCATGGACTATTACATATGTAGTCTATCAAACAGCCTTAACGGACTAACTATAAACACTTAGTATTTCTAACTATTACAAGACTCGAGAGATCGCTAATGATCGTCCACTTCCACCAAAACTGAATTCCCTAACAATCTCCCCTAAGAGACGATCGTTGAGATCTCATAAATGATCAACACTTTTGGAATTCCTAACAATCTCCCCTAAGGGTTGATCATAAAGATCTCTTTTTGTGACATTTAATCTTTGATCTTTGAAGCTTCTTGTTTTGATCTTGAGTTTTCTCGAGTAGATAGTTTAAGCTTAGTTCCTTTTGTAGGAGAAATTTGGAGAACATTAGAAGCACCCTTAGAGCGATAGAATGCGTTTAGAGTAAAGTTGGAAGTGCGAAAATCGCCCGGAAGCCAAGCCCGAACTAAACCGACCCATTGGTCAATCCAGCCGGGTGGCTGGGAGTTCAGCCACGCAGTTTGCGCTCGAAAAGCTTGAGTGCCGCCGGGCAAGCAAGCCCGCGCCAGGCGCTCTTTTTGCTGTCCATAAATTTCCATTTTCACACTAACAATTAGGGCTTCCGAGCTATGTTTTATGGTTCTCTTTATATTTGTTTGCACTTATATTTGTTATTTTCACAGCACGGTACAAAGGATAGACCTCCAAATCCGCTCATTACCAAATACGCAAAGAAGAATGGAAAGAAAACCGTCAATTACACTTTGAAGTGGGGTGATCTACCATCCGGGGAGAGGCATGATGTGACATCCTTTAATTTTTTAGGTCAGTAACAAAAAGCAACGTATGATAATTAACTCTTTTAATTATTTGTGGAGTCACTTTTATGTGGTCATATTATTTTTAGCGTTTAACGCTTGTTTTATTAGGGACCCTAGATATATGATACGAGTAAAATATATATATAATACTATGGAAAATTTACCAATTTACCCTTGAGGACAAAGGTGAAAAGGAAACTCTTCAAAATATATATAATATAATATAATACGTATTAAACCGGGAAGTATGCTTTCCCGGGTCGTTTCCCCAACGACTTGTGAAATTGAAACCACGCCTTAGTTTGGATGATGATTTGAATGAGAGAAAAGATATTTTTGATTATCTATAACTACCAATTAAAAGCAACAATTAAAATAAGAACACAAAAGCAATTAAATACTTAAAACAATTAACGAGAAACAAATAAAACGCGACGAATAAACAAGTAAGACAAAACTAAACCTTAGAAATGCAAACTAAATTTCTAAACCTAAATTAGAACAAAAGAAAATTTTAAGAAAAAGAAAAATATTTTTTTGATTATTTTTGAATTTATTATGAATTAAAAACTATTTTAATCTAATTAAATCCTAAAAAATAGCAAATTAAGTCCTAAAAATTGAGAAAAATGATTTTTATACTTAGAAAAGTCTAAAATAACATAAAAACTCAGAAAACTATTTTTAACTATTTTTAGAATTAAAATCTTATTTTTAGAATTAAAAATAAAGGGTTAAAAATGAAAATTAAAATCTAAAAGTGTTGAAAATGATTTTTCTGAATGTAAACATAAAAGTATTTAATCTAATGCTGAAAACTATTTTTTGTATTTTTCTGAAACATTTTTCTATTTTTTAAGATTTTTCGAAAATTAAATCCTAAGAAAAATGATTTAAAAATAATCTACTTGATGGAAAAATATCAAAAATTTAGGGAAAGTCCAATAAGCTACAAAGATCAAGGGAAAATTATAACTGACCCCCCCAGCTTATCAAATAAGCTCCTAATAAGCACAAAGAAGCTACGGCTTTTAAAGTAAAAGGAAATGAAAAAGAGTTTATCAATTAAATGAAGGGAGAAGTGACTGGATGAGCTATTGTAGCACAAGTGTTAAGGTTGTGGTGTTGTAAGATGAGTCGTGGGTTCAGGTTGGTTAACACCTTTTTGCATTTTTTTTATTTTGAATTCTAAAAGCTAAAACTTATTAAGCACACAATTTTAAGCACTTTTAACAAAACAAGCTTAAGCTCAAACTCAAAAATAAACTCTAAAAGAGCTTTTGAAATGACTGACCTCAGAAAGTGAGGTTTTAAGCTTACTATTGCTTGTTTGGACTTAAACACTTGCACAAAGCTCAAATTAAGCTCAAGATCAAAAGTAAAAGCTACTACTAAAAGCTTAGGATGTCTACAAGCTAGAAATGAAAATGCAAAAAGGAAATAAAAACCACTAGAAGCAAGCTAAATCAACAACTCCAATTTAGCAAACTCAGTAAATAACTCAAAAAGCTCAAAAACTCTAAAAGCTAAAATGTATAATAAGCTACTAAACCCTGAGCTTTTGAAAACTTATTAACCAATATATATGCTAAAAAACAACTCATAAAAACATATGCTATAAGCTAGAAATCTAAAATTTAGAATCCAGTTTTACTAACTACAGTTTTTGGAATTTTTGAGAGTTTTAGTAAATTTTAAAAGCTAATGTACCTTAATGAATAAGCTAGAAAATGAAAAACAAGACTTAATCTAAACTAAGCTATATGTAAACTTTAAGCTAGATTAATTTAAGATTCTAAATCCTACTAACACTTAGCTTGATTGAGGCTTAAAAGGACAGCAGTAGTAACTTAAGTTACTACTGCTGATGCAATTGACAAAGGCTAGAACCAAAATGCAGGTGACCAAAATGGTTTCTCCTGCATTACACACTCTATTTGAGTGCTTTTGAATCAAATGCAAACACAAACAAAGCTATAATAACTTGGATCAAAAATTACTCTTCCTAACTTAACTCAATCAATCCCCTGGTGCAGAAATAAGCATTTTGCCCCTCAAAATAATTTTAAGCTTAAACTAACCTAGCAAACCTTTTTAAAACTTAATCCATTATGAAAATCTAACTGACCAAAATGAAAACACAAATTAACTTTGACTTTTAAAGGTCAAACAATATTAATCCAAACACCCCTTAATATTGTTGACAGATAAAAAAAACTTTTAAAATGGAAATACACTTAACTAAACCTAAATACCAGATATCTACTAGCTTATAACAAGATTAATACGCATGAATCAAGAGTTAAACAAACTAGAATTAACAAACTAAGATCTCAACTAGATATTTTTGGAATTTTATGATTTTAAGACAGAAATGAATAAAAACTAAGATCTGATTTTATCACATCAAGCTAACAACAGAATATTAAAAAAGCACAAGATGCTTCAAATAATCACAAATAAGAACTAAGTAAGCAAATATTAAAACTAATATTCAAATAAGCAATTTAAGCTAAAAATTAATGACAAAGGAATTTAAAAGAAAGCGTACAATTGGCTTCAGCTAAACAGAAGCATGGGGCTCTTAGAGCCTTTCTACTGCTCTGGCTTATCAAAGATAAGCCAGTTAAGTCCTTGGGAGCCCTTCCAAATCTAGCTCCCCTTCCATAAGCTTAATAAGTCCAATAACAAGGTAATTAGCTGATTTTAATTATTTGAGTAGATTAATAGACTAATTAAGCTCAATCACTAGCGTTTGAGACATTGAGGCTTTAAAAGAGCTAATCCAATATTAACATAAGATTAATAGCTTAAGAGTAACAGTTGAAGACAATTTGACTTATTTAGAATTTATTAGTAAGTAAAAGAGATTAATAACAGAATTAAAAACTAAATTTCATTAGCTGAAAGTTTTAATTACATGATTAAAATTGAAAATTACATTAACTAAAATTAAGCTAAAAATTACAACTAAGTAAAAACTGAAAAAGAAGATAAAATGTGTGTGTGAGGTGAGTGACTATTTATAGTGCTATAGAGAAGCTTCTAGTCCTTCCTTGCTACACACGCTCCCTCCAATCAACACCGTACATTCCATCAATCATTGGTGAGCAATTTTTGGCCTTTGCTCAAGTCATGGGATGTCACTAAGACGGATTGCCAGCGTGGCAATCCGTGTGATGCTCTTGTGCTTGTTCACTGAGTGAATATAGTGCAACATTACCCATTCCTTGTGCTTTCTCTTTAAGCCAACGAGGCATTCCTTGTTAGGATTGGCCAAAAGGGTACGTTTGATGATGTAGTGACCCTGCCTATGTGTACTATAAATTGTCCTTTCCACCCTTTGATTGGTAAAAGCCCTCTCGTTTTGACCCTTTGGTGAATTGGGGGAGACAATGAAGTACCCAACGATTTTTCGCGCCTAATTTTAACTGAATTGGGTAAAAACGGGGATGAATTTGGGTGAATGGCAAAATGAGCCCTTGTCTTTGTTTTAAGAAAACGTGTAGTATTAAATGTCTTTCAATTATGGCAGAAATGGCCCCTGGACTTATATAAAAGGTTATTGGACATATGATTTTGGGCTTTTGTTTTAGGCTTATGATCCGGGTAGGGTTTTTTTGATAAGTTTAGGGCCCATTAAGCCTTAGGGACCATTTGTGTAACTTTTGGAACTTGGGGGATTGTTTGGTAACTTTGAAGTTTTTGTCCTTTTGTGATTGACTTCTATTTGACCAAGGTTTGACTATCTTTGACTGAAGCTTGACCATAGTTGACTTTTCTGACTTTGGCTTCCGGCTTTTGCACGCTCTTCCGTTCTCGTGTCCGTGTTTGCCCGTTTTTGACGGTTTTCTTGTGATTTTTGATATATCCGTACCTGCACACACAAAACACAAAAACAAGCATATATTTGCCATTTTAAGTGTGTTTTTGGTCATTTAGGGTTAATTTTGGTATAAACAGATATGTGTATTTTTACACTTATCATTGCCTAAGTACCTCTATTTGCCATACACTATCATGAACCGTTAATTACTTGTAACCGAACGTACTGGTTGAGTAAGCGCGAACGTCGTGAATAGATCTATTGGGACTAAACTTCCCCGTCCGGGTAGGTAACAATGCACTACCATGTCAAACGGACGCATTTCATTTGAGTAACTCCAGATGTTTGGCAAAGCACCCGCTCAGGGCAACAACTTATGAATAACATTTACTTAAGGCTTCAGTGTCATGAGCTTAGTGCAATAATATAATATTGTTTTTCCCATGATAATTGTATTCGTTGCAATTATTACACTTTCAATAACTTGTATTCAACTATTACATTACAAACATTGTGAATTTCACTCAACCGTTATGTTGACCCTTTTAGCATGTTTATCTCAGGTAATTGAGCAAACTATAGCACGGAGTGGCATTGGACTTGAGGACGTCCAAACCTGTTATCATTCAACTTTATGTTTTGAAATGTATTTTGGGACCTCCATTTCTAAAAACTCTGATGAATAATGAATGATAACTTATCTTTTAAAAACGTCTCTTTTGAGTCGTTTTCTATTATTGTGACTATGATTCATGAAGTAATACCCCAAATTAGCTTCCGCTGCTATATGTTAAATATCGGGGTGTTACAGATTGGTATCAAGAGCCGCGGTTATAGAGAACAAGGTTGAAACCTTAACTATAACTACTTTTTCTATCCAAGAAAGTCCTTCGTGCCACTGCATTTCCCGAATATTATGTAAATGGTACATAACTATTATACTATTATATAAATAACTTATGTTATTTTATACTGGGTTGTTTCAGAAATATGTCTTTAAAAACTCCTGACTATATCTACCATATTATCGTCCCATCTGATTCCGATGTTGAGGATGTTTTTTCCTCTACAACTACTCCTAACTATACTTCGGCTTCACCGGACTATTCCCCAGCTTCACCGGGAAACACCTCTCCTGATCCTTCAGATGAATTATCTAAGTATCTTTTGGCCTCTCTAGCCATCTCACCTTTCCACGATGATCCGTATATGAAAGTTATGCAAGCATATAATGCTACTAGTAATGGATCACCTATTCCACCACAAGCTCATATTTCTTCACAAACTGTTTTGCCTCCATCTCCAGTGTTACCACTGTCACCAATGTTTGATCCTCAAAATTTCTTTCTTCCTGAAGAGATTTTACCACCTAAGAAACGAGCTCGTTCCCGATCATCCTCCTCTATTTCTGCTCTACCTCAAGTATTTGAGATTGGAGAAAGTTCTCATAAAATAAGTTTGGAACGTCATGAGGAACAAATCAAAGATATTTTGAATCACTTAGATGAGCTCTCTCTTGACCACATTGAGGAAATGGAAGGTCATGTTGACGGTCAAGTAATCATACAACAAGATTTTAACAAACTAAAAACCGAACTTCAAAAAGCTCGTGCTGACTTCAAAGAAAGCAAATGAGACATAACGACAAGATTATTTTTGCTTGCTTCAGTATTTCTACTCTAGAACTAATCATCAAAGATATCTAGGTTCGCCACCAATCAGATATGAAGAGTCTTTTTGGATACAATCCATGAGCTCAAGAACCACAAGGGAGGACCACCAGACTACTAGACTAGATCTTTGTCATTTACAGCTTTTGTTAGAATCCAACCACTGGATGTGTGGCATAAATAACGACACTTGTCAAATTTTGATTATGTAAATTATGTAGACAAGTTGTTTATGACTTAATACAGTGGTGATCCCATTATACCTCGTTGTTTCATGATATCGATGTCGTGGTTGTCTATCCTATATTCTGTAGTGTGATAACTCATATCTTTATCCGGGATTACTATGATTCTCTTGCCATCCGGTTTTCTCAAATCTTTATACCCAAGTATCATGGATATGATTAATAATCAAGACGTTGAGCATAAAATTTTTGGAATCTAAGACTTCCAGATGAGTCTATCTTTGCAGAGTTAGATAACTCATTATGGATCATACTAAAACCACTGAGAAATGAACCAGTCCCCGAGAAACCTAATGAGTTAGATGCTTGTTAGAATATCCATTCCAGAATTTTCCGTTATATCCTACAATATCAAAGAATGTGTATTTCTTTGTTAGAACTTGTACTGAATAAGTATCTAAACACAAAATAAGAATCCATACAAATGATATAGCATGACAATGACTTAATCTTATTTTGTGTAAATGTTGATAGAATGGCTCCCAAGAGGACATCAACATCGGCAGCACCAGCCATGACTCAGGCTGTCATCGGGCAACTAGTTGCTGATAGTGTTGCCGCAGCTCTGAAAGTTTTCATCGGGGGACTACCCCATAGTATTAAAGGAACCGTTACTGCTTCAAAGCCTCAAACTTTGGAGGAAGCCATTACCATAACCCAGAGGTTGATGGATCAGGTAACAAAGCACAATTCTGTGCAAGGAACCAATGATCACAAACGAAAGTTTGATGATAGAAGAACCTTCAACAACAACAACTACCAGAACAACCATAACAACCGCAACAATGATTACCAACAACAACAGAGTAGAAGGCAAGAAACCTTCAGGGCTTGTGCTGCCACCCCAACTAAAAACAAAGGGTATACTGGAAACCTTCCTTTGTGTAAAAGATGTACCCTACATCACACAGGACCTTGCACTGTCAGGTGTCAGACTTGCAACAAGGTGGGTCATCTGACCAGGAACTGTAGAAGCAAAGGGCCAGCCACTGGAAGCAACCTGCAACCAGTGTCAGTAACTTGTCATGCCTGTGGAGAGAAAGGGCATTACAAATATCAGTGCCCAAAAGCAAAAAACAATACCCATGGAAAAGCATACTTGATGAGGGACAAGAACGCTCACCAGGATCCGAACGTAGTCACGGGTATGTTCCTTCTAAACCAACATCTAGCTAGAGTATTATTTGATTCTGGAGCCGATAAAAACTTTGTATCTATATCTCTTGCCTCTATGCTAAATATCTCACCCATTATAATAGATACCTTTTACAATATCAAAATGTCTGACAGAAATCTAGTAAGCACAAACACCGTTATCCAGGGTTGCACTCTGATTTTGTTAAACCAACCTTTCGAAATTGATCTTATGCCGATTAAACTCGGTAGTTTCGACGTCGTCATTGGTATGGATTGGTTATCCAAGTATCATGCCAAAATTCTCTGTGACAAGAAAGTCGTCCACATTCTAATCGACGGTGAAACTTTGATCATACGAGGTGATCTAAGTAAAACATGACTAAGCCTCATATCCTGTATAAAAACCGAAAGGTATATATCCAGGAGGTCCATCTTTCTTCTTATTTTTTAGAATGTGTATCGATTAACATGAGCTGAATAAACCCACCATAAAGAATCATTACCCATTACCCAGGATCAATGATTTATTCGACCAACTTCAAGGTTTGAGTGTCTACTCGAAGATTGACTTAAGATCAGGTTATCATCAACTGAGAGTAAGGGATGAAGATATTCCCAAGACTGCTTTCAGAACGAGATATGGACACTATAAATTTCAAGTAATGCCATTTGGTTTAACTTACGCGCCTGCTGTATTCATGGACCTCATGAACCGTGTATGCAAACCATACTTGGATAAAGTTGTGTGAAGCTTCAATCTTAGCATTACCAGAAGGAAACGATGAATTTGTCGTTTACTGTGATGCATCCCATCAAGGCCTAGGAGCAGTGTTAATGTAAAGATAAAAAGTTATTGCATATGCATCCTGACAACTCAAGCCTAATGAAGAGAACTATACCATACATGATTTTGAATTAGGAGCAGTAGTGTTCGCTCTTAAAATTTGGAGACACTATCTGTATGGCACAAAGTGTATTGTGTTCATTGATCATAAAAGTCTTCAGCATATTCTTGATCAGAAAGAATTAAACATGAGACAACGTCGTTGGTTAGAATTGCTTGCAGATTATGATTGTGAGATTCGCTACCATCCTGGAAAGGCAAATGTCATAGAAGATGCCTTAAGCCAGAAGGAACAAATCAAACCACTCTGAGTTAGATCATTAGTCATGACTCTTCACCCAAAATTACTATCACAAATCCTCAAAGCCCAAATTGAGGCAATCAAAGAAGAAAACATCAAAGCTGAGAACTTATGAGGAATAGACAAAGCATTTGAAATACGTCCTGATGGAACCCGATGTATCAAGAATCAAAGTTGGTTACCACTCTTTGGTAATCTGAGAGACTTGATCATGCATGAGTCTCATAAATCGAAGTATTCCATTCACCCAGGTTCTGACAAGATGTATCAGGATCTAAAGAAACTCTATTGGTGGCCTAACATGAAGGCAATCATCGCTGAATATGTTGGAAAATGTATGGACATGTTCTATAGTTTAAGGTAGAATGTCAAAAGCCTCTGCTTACTGGTATACCGGAAGATCCGCTATGTGGAAGTGGGAAAGAATAACGATGGATTTCATCACAAAACTACCCAAAACATCAAACAGACATGACACAATCTGGGTCATTGTCGATCGCCTTACCAAATCCGCACATTTCATCCCTACCCGAGAGACAGATAGTATGGAAACCCTTACAAGATTGTACATAAAGGAAATAGTCTCTCGGCATGGAGTGCCAATATCTATCATCTCGGATCGTGACAGTCATTTCACGTCCAGATTCTGGCAATCATTACAAAGTGCTTTGGGTACTCAATTAGACATGAGTACGGCATATCATCCTGAAACCAATGGACAAAGTGAAAGAACCATCCAAACACTTGAAGACATGCTTCGAGCCTGTGTTATAGATTTTGGAAAAGGATGGGAAAAAACTTACCATTAGTAGAATTTTGCTACAATAGCAGTTACCATGCCATTATTAAGGCAGCACCATTTGAGGCGGTCGAAAGTGCAGATCACCTGTTTGCTGGGCCGAAGTTGGAGTTGTTCAACTTACAAGACCAGAAATAATCCATAAAACCACTAAAAAGATAGTGCAAATTCAACAACGCTTGCAAGCTGCAAGAGACCGACAGAGAAGTTATGCCAATGTAAGACGAAAGCCTTTAGAATTTCAAGTTGGAGATCATGTTATGTTAAAAGTGTCACCTCGTAAAGGTGTCATTCGATTCGGAAAACGAGAAAAGCTTAACCCTCGGTACATTGGACCTTTCAAAATCCTTGAACGATTAGCCCCAGTGGCATCTAAACTTAAGCTTCCTAAAGAGCTATCATAATATCCACTGTACTTTCCACGTTTCATAATCCTAAAGAAATGCTTATCTGACGAATCCTTGTCATTCCATGAAAGAGCTTCGACTCGATGCAAACTCAATTTGTAGAATAACCAGTGAGATCATGGACGAGAAGTCCAAGCAACAGAAACAAATTCGTATTCCTGTAGTCAAAGTAAGATGGGATCACAAAAAGAGGACCAGAATTTACATGGGAACGTGAAGATCAAATTCGTGCCAAGTATCCACACCTGTTTTCAAACATCACTTTGGCATCTAACTAAATCTTAGGACGAGATTTTCTTTAGGGAGGGAAGAACTATCAACACTTGTAATTTCAATCAATGTTATCTATCCATCTATCAATTAGATGCACTGTAATATCCATCTATATATATATACCACCATTGATAGGGAATTTTTGCTTTAACTCATTTATGCAACGTAACTTGTCAATCTCTAAAGTAAACAAGCGTCACATAACCTCCACCAATGCAATCTATAACTATGTTTTATATCATGTAAACGATCCTAATATGTCCAAGTCTATATCTAATATCATTTACCAAGTACATTATCATTTAACGACCATTTACAACGTTTAATCAAAACAGACTATATTCAATACCATTATAATCAAAACCCTAAATTAAAAATTAATGTATACATATAAAATAAATGTGCAAGCCTTCAAGCATGTGTACAAGTGTACAATACAAAAAATTTGAATATCTTTTCCCTCCTAAATCAAGTTACAACTTTCTAAAGCCCAATATACAAGTCAGTAATGCAAGAAAACCAAACTAGGTCATTTTACCTCCTAAATCACTTTAGTTTCTTACTACCACTTTAACACAAGGTACAAACACTAAATACATGACTCCTAAACCTTAAACCTAAACCTTAAGTCATCCTAAAACCCTAATCTAAAACCCTAAACCCTAAACGAAACCCTAAAACCCTAATTTCACTTTAAACCTAAAACTAAACCCTAAACCTTAAACTTAATCATAAACCAATCTAACACTAAACTCAATCCTAAATCCCTAACTAAACTAATCCTAAACCCTAATACCGTTTTAAAGACTAAAAACCCTAACCCGAAACCCTAAACCACCTGTCACCCTTTTTCTTTCATTTTAACCCATTTAATCAAACAAGCACCTCAACCAAGCATCCTAGCACCTCCATGACATCACCACCATGTCACCAAGTAGCCAAACAAGCACCTCCATCACCACCTTGGCCACCAAGTATTGCAAAATCACCTCCTTGTCACCTCTTTTCTAGCCGAACCCCTCCAACACCTTCCACCTTGCTTAGCTATTTTTCTAGCCTTCCATACTCACCCTATAATCTTCATTAGTCCACTAATCTAGCACCTTATCCTTAACCAATTTAACTTGGGCACTAAGGGGTCATTACCCTATATATAGCACAAAACATACACACCAACTTCAAACACCCTTAAAAAAACTCATCCACCAACTTAAATGGAGTTCTAAAATTAGGCAATGAAAATATAAGTCCTAAGATCAGAATAAAAGCAAAGAATCAAGAGAAGAAGTCTTGAATCCAATCTAGGCTTACGAACCCGAAAACCCATTTTTGCCCCATTTCTAGCTCAAGTAAGCCTGAAATCTTGTTCAATAAAGCTCATATCTGTTTTAGATCTTTCTAAGTATTTTGTAGATCATATATAACACTCTGTTTGAAGCTTGAATCCTCAACCCATGTGTTTTTGATTAAAACCCTAAAAACGACTCGTTTTAATTTTCTAGCTAACGAATCCTTTTTCTAAACTTTTGTTATGTTAAAACATCTTATTTTAGCTTATTCTAATAACCTATAACCTGTAAATATCATTTGTAACCCTAAAATAAGCTTGCATGGGCTTTTTGACTAGATGCAATTTTTTCATGCATAGGGGTATATATCGTAACTTTTTGAAATTCATAACTAGAGGGGCTGAAAATATCATTATTTCAAAGTTATAACTATAAGGACCTATCTTGCCAAGTTCTAAAGTTAAATGTTTAAATTATACAAATTTATTATATAAAGGACTAAACTTGTAAAAGTTTATAAATCAAGGGTATATATTGCCATTTTTGTATTCTTAAAAATATAAAATATAATATTTTTATATAATTTATAAAAATATATATTAATATTATAAAACTAGATTTTATTAAAACCCGACACATTAATCGTTATTAATCATCGATCGATGCATTATAAACAAATACGTTATATATTTAATGTTAATTTTATTCAACGACTAACTATAAAAAAAACCTTAAAATTTTATCGAATCACGTTACAAGGGACTTCAAGAGAGGAGTTTTCAATGGGTCTACATTTTTGACAGAGTTTTGCTGGATTTACGATTTAAAGTGTCCTGGCTCCTCAAACGTTTACTACATGACCTCTGAATTATGATGGCCCGAACAATGATACAATATTTCCATAAATTAATAAATCAAAGTAATACGTTAACCTTTATGAAGTTTTGAAACATAAACCATCACACTAAGACTTGACATATTACCTCAAGTTGCGTGACGTAGCTGTGACTTTCACTTGATATACTTTTGCCATCAATCAGATTTTCCTTGTTAAGGTGAGTTCATAGCCTCGTATTTTAAATCTTTTAATATTTCATAAACCTGCGAGGGGGATACATGCTATAAACCATGAATGCAAGTGTTTTTCCAACTGTATGCTATCCTGATATATTATTGCCTAAGTCCTTACTTTTGCCATTAAGACCCCACTATCATGAACTGTTAATTACTTTTTGGAGTAAGCGCGAATGCTGTGAATAGATCTATTTGGGAATGAACTTCCCTGTTGGTGTACCTATACTTTCTGGTAACCAAACACACTTCATTTGAATCACTATGCGGGTGTTTGGCAAAGGCACCCATTGGGGCAACTTCTTGTGATTATTGATTATTTCAAGGTCTCGGTGTCATGAGCTTAGGGCAACAATAATGTTTTCTTTAATAATTGTACTAATTGCAATTGTTACACTTATGGGTGTATAACAATGTAAACCACTGTTATGATGACTTGTATTTAAACTGTTTACCATAAACCTATGAATTTCACTCAACCTCTGTGTTGACTTTTTAGCATGTTTATCTCAAGTAATTAAGCATCACATGGCACAGAGTGGCACAGACTTGAAGATGGCTAAATTGTTATCATTCAAACTTTATGTTTTCATATAGATTTTGAGACCTCTGTTGGTTAAAACTCTGATGAAATAATGAATAATAACTTATCTTTTAAAAAAGTCTCTTTTGAGTCATTTTCTATGATTATGACTGTTATACTATGAAATAATACCCTAGATTAACATCTGCTGCTATATGTCAAAAAGGAGGGTGTTATACTATTATGTCGTTACGGCCATGTATGAGTGGAGTCAGCTGCTTTTTGTGTGGCACTTTGGTGAAAGTATTAGTAGAATAATTCAACCCTAAGCCATATAATAAAAACCCATTTTACCTTTATAAACTTGTTACTCCTTATCTCTAGTGGTGGAGATGTGTTATCCATGCCATCCTATGATAGAATAACTCGTACGACACGAGCATTGAGCAAATCAAGTTACATGAGACAAACATAGATTAGATGAGTGATTAGAGTGTTTTCATCTTCCTATTTTCGTGAGGTGTTTGGTTTGTGTAGTTGGTAATAGATCAAATAAATGCTTAAACGAAAAAATCCTTAGGGATACATATTCATAAACTTCTAAAGGGCTAACTTGAACGACAAGTAGGAATTCAAGTTGGGGGATATTTGATGACATCAAATAAACATCACTTATAGCCCAGTTATCCTATGTAATTAACCCATTTTATATAATTATTGCACAGAAATGTTACTTAATTGTTTGTATTTGAGAAATGCAGTAATTATGGAGTACTTGGTGAAGAATAGCAAAAAGGCACGCATTCTCGAGCTTAAACCAAGAAATATTAAGAAAACTAATTCTGACATCCAATACGCCGTATCCATCAAGGAAGATACGGCGTATCTGTGCCTGTACTTCACTAAAAAACAACGAAGGAAACAAGATCAATACGCCGTATCCAGAGAATCCTATACGCCGTATTCAAGTTATAAAATGTGAAGATTCTGGAAGATATCAAACTCGGTCCCTACTCTAAGAAATCCCTAATACGCCGTATCAAAGCCTTTCAATACACCATATTGACCTTTTTCCCGACCTTATAAATAGAAAACTCAAAAAACAAGTTTTATGTGTGCTAAATCATATTTTCGATACCTAAACCAAAAAAGTTGATTTTCAGAGGAAAAGAAGAGCAGAAGAGGTCTTGCAACGTAATCAATTCCATAGGAAACAACTTGTAATCTCCTATACTCTTGTAATCGTTTAGTTTTTGGTATCATTCGTTAACTCAGTTAGTTTACCTTGGCTAAATTATTACTCTTTTATTGATTATGACGTTTGAAGGCTAATACCTTTGGGTATTAGCCATTATTATGAAGATCTGAATGTTTGGTTTGTTTATCTCAATTGCTTAATTTATCATTGATTTATTGGTTATGTTTATCACATGATACTTGTTTACGTACTTTAGTATGCGACCTATCATTTAACTGGATCTAGTGATACGGACCAAGTAATCTAGATGCCAGGATAGCTCTCCATATAGTAATTCGTATAGGTGGAACAAATAGGATCACTAATAACGTCATGATTGCCTTAGTTTTGTGAACAAGTTAGGCTACCATAGGTCATGGCGTAGGACTAATAAATAACGTTCTGATTCTTTGGTATAGAGTGGATTGTGGACTACCACCCAATATAAGTTATCATTAAGCAGTAAGTTGGTAAAGTCTCTATGAACTAGGGTTCATACGACATACACCGTGTTGTCCTCTAGATGAATTATAATTAATAAACAGGATGCTTTATGCGGATACGTTTAATTGTGACAGAATTCTACGTATCTAGGTCTTAGGAAGAAGTACTGCCTAAGTCTTAAGAATGATATGCCGCCTCCGATATAAGTAATCATTGCACTAAATAAACAAACCAACATTCTGATTAGATTAATAATGGTCAATATAGTTTTCTTATATTTGGCTAGACCGTAGGGTGGGGGGGGTGGGGGGGGGGGGGGGGGGGTTTCTTTTAACTCTGTAATTTTGCTTGCATGTGTTTTAGAGTCTTAAGTTGATTTTAGTCACCACAAAACCCGTGCCAGTCTCTCAGGCTGAAAACCCCCTTATCTGTTAGATTTAGGATTAACATAGGTTTAGCATAGGTTTAACATAGAATAGAATTAACTTAGTTTAGATAACCAAAATATTAATAAATTAAAAGATTGTTTCTCGCTCTTAGTGATCGACACCCTACTTACCATGAAACTACCACCGATCGGGTACACTGCCCGTTAAAGTGTTGTTTTTGGTTAAGTCGGCAAAATATAAATTTAAAACTTGAAATCATAAAATTAACACCACACAACGACACATCATCATCCATTTTTGTAATTCATCCATTTATCTTAAATCTTGTACTTTTATGATCTACATAATGCATAAATATAAGTTGCACAAACGGATTATAAAAATTAAGGTTTTAAAACTACATAAACCTTAAAAGGTTTATGATATGTTTTGAAAATAATAAAAAAGAAGGCATGGAAAGTGTATATTTGTGATCGTGGTTATTTTTATATAATAAAAGTCATAACTTTATGCTTATTTGGTATTCGGCTTAATTTTTGGAAAGCTTATTGGGCTTATATTTGGTTCGGCCAACAAAAGAAACAAAAGGGAAATGTTGTTTAGCTTATTTCAATTTGGCTTATATATTTTATAGCGTATTTCATGACTTATTTGATAAGGACAAAGTGTTGGGCTTATTTGGCTTAACAAATAAGCCCAAATATGCTTAACGGGCTTTTAAGCCGCGTCCCACAACCAAAAGCCTAAACCATGAGCTTAACCCATCGGCCAAATGGTTTGGCTTATGTCTCTTGGCTTATTTATGGCTTATTGTATTATTCGAAACCTGAGCATATTTGATATCTTTTTGGCTTACAGAGCCTTAACTAATGGCCGAACTAGTTAAAGAGATTCGTGACCAACAAAAAGCCCAAACCATGGCTTAAGGCCCACGACTAAGCTTATTGGGTTGTTGTATTGGCTTATTTGAGCTTATTGATAGCTTACTAATAAGTTGAGTGCTTATTTACTTAACGGTTTGCTTATCGGACTAAATGGATAAGCTTAAACCTATTTATTTGGTTTAACGGGCCACAACCTAATACGAGACAACACATCACGGCTTTAAGACCACGGTGTAGCTTATTAGATAAGCTCGTGTATAGCTTATTTGATAATATCCGAACTTGGATACTAATCGTTATATATTTTAGACTTTTTGTTTAACGGATCATCTAATTAGGCTTATTGGGCCTAAAAGAACAATAAGGATCCAAAAGGGTTTTTGGACTAGTTTATAAAGAAATTTTGATAGTATAGAGATTGTGTTTGCGAAATGTAAGTTGAAAGTGATTTAAAAGATTGTTTTTTTAATAAAGTCTACGACTTTGGAAAAACGTGTAAACACGAAAGGTCATACGAAATTTTTATATATTCTTATACTTAGAAAATAATAGAAAAACGTTTTATGATCAAGTATTTATAATAGTTAAAAGAGGGAATGAGTATGATGCCGAACAATAAATATATATATAACTATAATATATATATATATGTATATATATAAATATATGAATATAAGTATAAATATAAATATGTATGTAAATATATACATACATATATATAAATATAATATATATATAATATATTATATACATATATAATATATAAACAAATATAATAAACTATACATATATATATATTATAACATATATTATATATATAAATTAGTTAAATGTGAAATGGGTAAGATGCCCGAACAAATATATTTTATATATATAGTATAATATATATATAAACATATATAATAATTATTATAATGTATGTTTATAGTATATATATGTATAACTATAAATATATAAAGTATATATAAATATATAAAAATATATATATACATACAAACATATATAATATATATATAAATAGAATATATATATATATACTTCCAATATATAATATATATATATTATATATATATAATATATATACATAAATATAATATATAAAAACAGATATATAGTATAATAATATATAGTTATATATATATATATATAATGTATATATACAAACATATATGTATATTACATACATATAGTATATATACATACATATATATATACATACATACATCTATAATATATCTATAAATGTATAATATATGTTATAATATATATATATATATGAATATTGTATATATATATATATATATATATATATATATATATATATAGATATATATAATATATATATATATATATAAATGTATACATATATATATATGAATAAATATATAATAGTATGTAGTAAATATATAAAAAAGTATATAAATATATATAGTGGTATAATATATGTATATATATATATATATATATATATATATATATATATATATATATATATATATATATATAAATATATATATATATAAATACATATATATATATACATACATATATATATATACACATACGAAAGGATCTTCAAACCAAATCAACAAACACAAAACGTAGGAATCGTAAACACTAGTCCCCGGCAGCGGCGCCAAAAACTGATTGCAGTTTATTATACCTAAAATATATCACAAAATAATATAATCCTAAGAGTAATTAAGAAGATTACCAAGTTACCCTTGATAAAATTCACTCTCAAAAATATATATAATATAATATATAATACGTATATTAAACCGGGTAAGTATGATCACCCGGGTCGTTATCCCCAATGACTAGTGAAATTGAAACCACGTTTTAAGTTCGGATCCTGATTTAAATGAACAAATTGATGATTTGGTTTCTAGAAATTAAAGCCCTAATTTTTAACTTTTAATTAAAAACTAATTAAACTAATTAAAACTTAAACCTAATTACTAATTAAAACTATTAAACTTAATTAACTACTTAACTAAGGACTAATGGTTCAAAAAGGAAAAAGGACTAACGGGGAGAAACACTTTAATGGGCAAGGATTAACTACAAAACAAAGAAAATGAGAAAATTACAAAACTTACCCTGAGGTCTAACCCCGACTACACTAATGGTCCTTTTAAAGCTTAAAAATAAGTTGAAATTAAAAAGTGCTTATTATGAAAAACTTATAAAAGCAAAGTTGTAAAGGAAGCTAGTGGGAACAAAATTAATAAAAGCTACTAGGACTGAAAATCTCAAATAAGCTCAATAAGAGCTTATTTCTAAACTGATTACAGAAAGTGAGGTTTTGAGCTTATTTTCACTTAAACAGCCATAAAATACTCAAATTAAGCTTAATTCTAAAAAGGAAAAGTGATCTAGAAAGCTTATGATGTGCTTAATCTAAAAATGCAAAGAGAACTAAGCTAGAAGTGCTCTTAAACTACTGAAATTAAGCATGAAACAGGCAAACTCAGGGAATAAGCAAGGAAACACTAACTTCAAATAAGCTAAAAACCTTAATAAGCTAAACTAGACTCTAAAAGTTTTAGGAATTACTAAACTACTTATTATCCATCTAAATAAGCTATAAAAACTAGGATTAAAAGCTAAAATAACAAGTTTAGACTCTACTTAAGTCCCTACTGTTTTTGGTATTTTCAGGTTTTTTATGACTTTTGACAGCTAAATTTAACTAGGAAAATAAGCTAGAAATTGCAAATTAAGACTTAAAATCTATTAAGCTATATTAAAACTTAAATCCTACTGAATTTGATAAGCTAAATCCTAAAATTGCTTATCTAAATTAAGCTAAGAACACAGCAGTACTAACTGAGGTTAGTACTGCTAGTGTAAAAATTCAACAGTACTTTCGCTGAAAGTACTGCTGATGCAATTTGATTTTTAAGAACAGAATTAAGCTATGAAATAAGCTAGAAAATGAAAACTAAAACTGATTTTAAGATAAGCTACAACTAAACTTAATCCTACTTGAATTCTAAGCTAACAGTACTAACTTATGGTTAGTACTGGTAGTGTAAAGGCTCAGCAGTACTAACTGAGGTTAGTACTGCTAGTGTAAAGGTTCAGCAGTACTAACTGATGTTAGTACTGCTAGTGTAAATTAAGATTGCACTAAACCAAACACTCCTTTTTGACTATGACAGATTTGAGAATAACTTTTTAAGAGAAATCTAATGAACAAAAACTAAATACCAGATAAAAATTAGCTTAAAACAAACTTAACAATCATGATTAAACAACTGAATAAGCAAAATTCTAAGATCTTAACTAATTAAACTAATGTTTTTGGATTTTATGAGTTTTTATGACAGAAATTAATAACTAATGATCTATAACTATTTAAGCAAAAACAGATAAGGACAAACAACTAATAAGCAATATAAGAGATATTTAAACACTAATAAGCAAAGAGAATAAGCAAATAAGCAATATTGAGAATATAAGCAATGACTAAGCAATTTAAAGTGAAATTAGAGAAGAATGAAAAGAGAAACTTACTTGATCCTTTAGCTAAACAAAAGGAACCAATTAATGGCAGCTACAAGCTCCCTAGCTTATTAATAAGCTAGGGTATAAGTCCTTGGGATCTCTTCCAAGTTAAGATCCCCTTCCAAAAAGCTCTAATCCAATTAGATCCATAATAGATTTAACTAATTTAAGGTTTAGATAAGATTAATACTGAATTCAAACAGCTCTATTTCAGCTTATAGACTGAAAGAGCTTAATATGAGCTTATTAGCTTATTGAGACAATTTGGCTTATTAAGAGAACTTATGACTTTAAATGAAAACTTAGAAAATGAGATTTAAAACACTAAAAACTGTATTTCATTAATTAAAGAAACTGATTACATTACTTGAAAAAGGAAAATTACATTTAAGGAAAACACGAATTTTTGCTACACTAAAAATTACTAAAAACTAGATAAAAAAGAAGACTGAAAAAACTCTCCTTTTGTGTGTGAGAGGGAGGCCCTATTTATAGGCTCTGAAAGAAGCTTCTAGGTTGCCTTGCCTTGCTCTCCAAACCTTCAATCCTGGCCAATCATTTCTTCAATCATTTGAGCTTCATTTGTGGCCGTTTGATCAAATAGTGGACACCTGAGGATTGCCAGCGTGTCATTCTATTGATGTGACGTTTGTGCTTCTTTTGTGAGGGATACAAGAGCAATTTTCTTCTTTACTTGTGCTTTTCTCAAAATAACGTGGCATTCTTCCTTTGGAATTGGACCAATCAGAGATGGGGAGTGACATTTCTTTCTGCCAAGGTGTACTTAATCCCACGAATTGTCCTTTTTAACCTTCAATTTCTTTTTGCCCCTTGATGTAAGTGGAGGGTGAAATGGGGATGACGATGAACAGTGAATGGGATTTACCCGCCTAGCGCCCAAATTTTCTACAGTTAAAACTGTTGGAGTTTGGGGAGTTTGCACATTTGGCCCCTCTCTTTCTTTTCTTCTTTTCTAGTTATAAATAACTTTGGGAAAGTGCAAGACTATTCCCTTGTGCTTTTAAAATCAGGAAATCGCTATGGATATTGGCCTCGACTTGAACTTTTTCGGGCTTCGTCTTGTACTCTTCTGATTCTCGAGTCCGTGTTTGCTGCTTTTGGACTGCTTTTCATGTGATTTTTGACCTTATCCATACCTGCACACTACAAAAACCATAAATACAAGCCATATTTTTTGCTATTTTTGGTCTATTTTTGTTTAATGGGGTTTATTAAGTATAAATGGATATGTGTATTTTAATACTTATCAGACATGCAACATAAGTCGTAATATAAAAGATATAGATGATGTGTGTTTTAAAATTAGTATGATACTATAAGTTTTGTTGATGCATCATCATATCGTTTGTATTATCAATGAATTTACTCATGTTTCAATAGTTTTTTATTTTTGTTGAATGGAATTAAGCTGCATATCAAATTTTCTATGGTTATAGTTTATGCATTGATGTGTGTCAAAAACAAAAACAAAAAGAACGTCTAAAATGATATCACAACAAAGCAGATTATGGATAAAGTTCTCATAATTTGTATGTTTAAAACCATATTATATATTAGAAATTAAAACAATAAAAAAAATACTAAAAAACTCGTGAAAAGAATGCTACACCAAATCTCATAGGTTTAGTCAACAAATTGTCTTTCAAATTAATCATCATTTTTAATATATTTACGAAAATGCCACTACATTATTTTTGATCTAGTGATCTAATCCCAGATACATCCAAAGGCTATAAACACTTCCTACACTTCCTATTTTAACCACCTATCTTACAACTAAATTAGCGGTAAATATCTATCCCAACCATTCTCAAAATCTATCACGCAGGCGCGTAAATAATCTTCCAAGTGTTTGGAATGGTGTTTTTTTTTTGGGTTTTTCCTATCAACTTTGCCCATCAGTCTACGGATGGTAACCACTACTCATATCTAATTGAGTACCCAAAGCCTTCTAGAACAACCTCTAGAAATTTAACGTAAATCTACCGTCACAGTCACAAAGTCTTGAGACTGGTATTCTATGTCTCGTGACCACTTCTTTCATGTACAGTCTTGTCAATCTCTTCATTGAATTGGTTTCTTTCATTAGCAGGAAGTGAGCAGATTTGGTAAGACAATCAACAATCACCTAAATGGTGTCATAACCATTTGATGTCTTAGGGAGCTTGGTAATAAAATCCATGGTGATATTGTCCCACTTCCACTGATGTATCTCAGGTTGCACCAACAAACCAATGTTCCTTTGGTTCAGCTTTGACTTAATACATGTCAAACACTTGCTAACATAGGTGGCAATATCGGCTTTCATGTTGGGCCACCAATATAATTTCTTCATGTCTTGGTACATCTTGTCGGAACCTGGATGAATAGAATATTTTGACTTGTGGGACTCATGCATAATCAGAGGCCTTAGATCACCAAAGCATGGCAACTAATAAGTGTAAATTACACATATCCATTATTACCTAAAATAACCCAATTAAACCCAAAACAGACCAAAAATGGCAAAAATATGCTTGTATTTGTGTTTTGTGTGTGCAGGTATGGATATATCAAAAATCACAAGAAAACAGTCAAAAAACGGGCAAGCAACGTACAGAAGAATGACATTAGAAAAAAGAGAATTGAAGACGGAAGAGTGTACAAAAGCCGGAACAAAGCCAAGAAAAAGTCAAATTCCTCATCAAACAGTCAAAATGGAAAGTCAAACTAATTGGTCAAACAAAAGATCAACCATGAAATTAGGACAAAAATCCCTAAATAGCCATTTTAGTTCCCTCGACTCCCAACAAGTTACACAACAATAGTCCTTGGACCCTTATTGGGCCTTAAAAGCCCTAAAAACCCTACCCGGATACCAAAACCCTTTAAGAAAGCCCAAAGCCCAAATAATAAGCCCAAAATCCCTAGTCCATTATCTTTTAATAAACCGCAGGGACCAATCTTGCAATTTTCCAAACCTATTTTACACTATAAATGAGAAAACCAAAGAGAGGGGCTATTTGTGTCAAAAGGGCAAATTTACAACTGAATTTAACCCATTCAGTTAAAAAAATGGGCGCCAAAATACTAGCACTATTCACTCATCGTCTTCATTTAGTTACCAGGGTAAATCAAGGGGAAAATTAAAATCAAAGGGTACGGAAGTCAATTCATGAGCTCATAAATAAGATGGCAGGGAGAGATAAGTCTATTCAAGCTCCTCTTTAGCTCACTTAGCAATGGAAATGACGTGGCTATGGAGAAAGTACACAAGGATGTGGGATTTGCATTAATTACACTTAGTAAACAAGCACAAGTGAGCCTCTAACGGATTGCCAGCTTGGCAATCCGTGTGAGGTCACTTAGTGATCCAACGGCTCAAAATGTAATTCCAATGATTAGGTGATTTGATGGCTAGGATCAAGAGGAGCGTGGGCATCAAGCTTGGCCTAGAAGGTTCCTTAAGCTGCTATATAAAGACCTCTCAACACACACATCAGGGATCTCTCATTTTTTTATAGCTTTTTCACCTAGTGTAGTTTTTAGCTTAATGAAATTTCAAATTCAGCCTTTGTAACTTTCTTTTTAAAGTAATGTAATAAAGTTTTATTCAATAAAATTTAGTGTTATCTTGTCTTAAGCTCTTTTAAATTTCATAGGCATTCATTTTTCTTTCAGTCTTAAGCTACTATTACTCATAAAGCTCTTGTTCAGCTCTTTCAGTCTATAAGCTGAAATAGAGCTTAATATAGTTGATAATCTTACTATACTCCTTAAAACCAGCCTTAAAAATACTATTTACCTTAGCATAAGAATGGAAAGCTTTTTTGAAGGATATCTAAATTGGAAGGATCTCCAAGGACTTAACTCCTAGCTTATTTATAAGCTATGAGAGCTTGTAGCTGCCCTTCATTAGGGTCCTCTTGTTTAGCTAGAGGATTAAGTAAGTTTCCCTTATTTTCCTTTTGAACTAAATTTTCTATGCTTATGATCGAGTCCGAACTACACGTATAAAAATATATATAATATATATAAATACGTAATAATAAGGATAGGCCAATAATAGTATAGTGAGTATTTTCCGTCGGGTTCTTGAAAATCGCTTTTAACCAAATCAATTAATTGCTAAAAATATACAATTTTATACCCCGTAAACACTATAAAAGGACTAAAAACACTAAAATATAGATGATTATGTTGCAAATATGTTTGTATTGTGTTTTTATGTCTTACAGGTAAAAAGGATTGAAAACGAAGCAAAAACGGTAATTTTCGGGTGACTTTCGACGACGTTTTCACATTTATCGAGGTCCAAACGAAGTCGTGAAAATTCCTCGATCACACCATTGGAAAGAGCACGAAAAAACGAGTCCAACGGTACCGGCCTTTTATATTTAAACCTTTTTATTTTGAACCTTTTTCGTCCCTGTTTGAACCTATTAGTTAAAATGGACCAGACCTAGATTAAAAGGATATATCTACTATCTATCTATCTCTCTCTCTATATCTATCTCTCATATATTATAGAAGCTATGCTTGGCACAGCGGTGTGTGTGCATAGTTTCATCCCAAGGGTCCCGAGTTCGAACCTAGGCTTGCCTGGGTGAGGATTTTCGGTGTTGTGACACGTGGCCCACTCTGGTGACGCCACGTGTCGACCCGACCCGGACCCGATCCAGACCCGGACCCGACCCGACCCGGCCCAATACTTGACCCGGCCCAGACCCGATCCGATCCGGCCCAATACCCGGTCCGACCCGGCGGTTGACTCACCGTCGACCACCGTTGACCGGTGGTTGATGTGGTCCCGGCGGTGGTCAACGGTGGTCCGCCACCGTTGACCGTCGTTGACCGACGCCGTTGACACGCTTGGTCCGCAGTGGTATCGGCGTGTGTTGACCATAAGATGACCACCGTTGACCACCGTCGTTGACCGCCGTTGACCGGTGGTCCGACGGCGGTTGACCAACGGCGGGGGTGAACAGTGAAATTGCCACGTGGCACCACTCAGGTGGTGACACGTGGCGCTTCTAATGATTGGTGTCAGACTGTGCAGGTGGCAGGTACGAGGTACTGTAGCGTCAGTACGAGGTACTGTAGCAGTACTAGGTGGCAGACACGTCAGTACAGTACGTAGACAGTTGGCGGCTGGACCCCAATAAAAGGTATGACACGTGGCACTAAACACTGGCGTATTGTCAGTACGAGGTACTGTAGCGTCAGGCGTGTGCAATAATGAGGCGGTTGGTGGAGTGCAAAATGACCAATTACCCTCTAGAATCCAGCAATATCATTACCGAAATGACGAAAATACCCTCACCTACTTTGGCTATAAATACAAGGCACGCAGCAGCTGAGAGGGTGTCAGAATTTAGTGTGTTAGATTTTTAGTGTGTGGTATTTTTTTTTGTTTATTTTTAGGTTTGTAGTGTAAGGAGTAATAATAATTATGTTTATTATTGTCTTTTATTGACAAAGCTTATTAAAGCTTATTGGATCTAGCTTATTTAAACTTTTGGAGCTTAGTAATTGAGAGCTTTTTAAGGTATTGTTTTGTTAATGTTTCTATTTTTATTGCTTATTTCTCATGCTTATTTTCTACTCCTTTTCTTTTGCTTATTTCAAATAAGCTCATGCTTATAACTTATTTTTGGATCCGATCTCTTAAGCTTATATTCTAATAAGCTTCTTCAATAGCTTATTTGGACTAGCTTATTTTATATTGTTTTTGATTAGAGCTTTATCGAGTGAGCTTATGTTTAGCTTATTTTTCGAGTGCTTATTTATCTAAGCTTATTGTTTTTATATCTAATCTTAAATTTACTCCGATCCGCGTTCACGTAGATTGAACACCTTGAGTTTCGGGTGGATTAGAATCTAAAAATATTAGATTCTTATTTTTAGCTATTTTTCTAAGTATAAAATTTGATGCTATTTTAATTCTAGCTTTATTTTTTTTTTGAGATCTAAATCCTTAAATATACCCGATCCGCGTTCAACTAAGATTGAACACCTTAGTTTTCGGGTGGATTCAGATCTAAATTTTTAATCTTTTTATTTAAGCTTATTTTGTTCTAATTTTTTCATGTCCTTATTTCTTAGTTCTATCCTCTAACATCTAAGGCCGGAGCTTAAGGTCTTATAAAGTTTGATAAATAGATAACTTTTGAACTTTATAGTTTTATGAAAAATAATTATAATAAAGTTGACACTTTATTTTTGCTATTTAGTACGAGTAAAAGCTTTAAAGTGATAAACTAATTTGTTTGTATTAAGTTTGTAAGATCGGTGTTTATATCAATTGCGGTTCTTTCATTCGGTTACCCGCCTTTTTTCCCTTTTAATACAGTAAGTTATTAGAATTATTAGCTTAAAATGTTTATTTTTGATCTCATGATTGTGTGCTAGATTATTTGGTTAGGATTAGTGAGTAGTTTCATTAGTGTTGCTAAGTTTGGATTAGTGATTTGAATTTAGGTGCCGGGATTAAAAAGGTTTAAAAAATTAATAGCATTAGAATTTTCAATTTAAATACCGTCAATTTATTTTTAATGCAATTACTTACTTGTCAGTTTAAATACTTTAACTTTACTTACTTTTACTTTACTTGTCATTTAAATTTCTTTAAACCTTGTTTTCGAAGGATTTTTAATTTGTTAAACATTAAACACCGCACTTAATGAAACATTTCAGTTCACGTCAAGCATATAAACGTGAAATGATTCATTAAGTGCGGTTTAATGTTTAAACAAATTAAAAATCCTTCGAAAACAATTTAAAGAAATTAAATGACAAGTAAAGTAAAGTAAAGTAAAGTAAAGTAATTTAAATGACAAGTAAAGTAAAATTGCATTAAAAATAAATGACGGTATTTAAATTTGGAAAATTCTATGAACTATTAATTTTTTAAACTTTTTTAAACCCGCACCCTAAATTCCAAATACTAATCACTTAGCAACACTAATAACTACTCACTAATCATAACAAATAAACTAGCAACAATCATGAGATCAAAAATAAACATTTTAAGCTAATAATTCTAAACTACTAGTATTAAAAAGGGAAAAAGGGGTAACCGAATGAAGAACCGCAATGATATAAAACCACCCGATCTTACAAACTTAATAAACAAATTAGTTTATCACTTTAAAGCTTTTACTTTACGTAACAATAAGCAAATAAAGGTGTCAACTTATCTCACTACTTATTTTCATAAAAACAAAAAAGTTCAAAACTTATCTATTTATCAACTTTATAAGACCCTTAAGCTCCGGCCTTAGATGTAGAAGGATAGAATAAGAAATAAGACATGAAAAATTAGAACAAAATAAGCTAAATAAAAAGATAAAAACTTTAGATCTAAATCCACCCGAAACTAAGGTGTTCAATCTAGTGAACGCGGATCGGGTATATTTAAGGATTTAGATCTAAGAAAAATAAGCTAGAATTAAAAAGCAACAAATTTATACTAGAAAATAAGCTAAAAAATAAGATCTATTATTTTTAGATCTAATCCACCCGAAACTAAGGTGTTCAATCTAGTGAACGCGGATCGGGTAAATTTAAGGATTAGATCTAAAAACAATAAGCTTAGAAAAATAAGCACTCGAAAATAAGCTAAAATAAGCTCACTCGAAAAGCTCTAAATCAAAAACAATATAAAATAAGCTAGTCTAAATAAGCTATTGAAGAAGCTTATTAGAATATAAGCTTAAGAGATCGGATCCAAAAATAAGCTATAAGCATGAGCTTATTTGGAAATAAGCAAAAGAAAATGAGTAGAAAATAAGCATGAGAAATAAGCAATAAAAATAAAAACATTAACAAAACAAACCTTTAATAAAAAGCATCTTCATTAATAAGCTCCAAAAGTTACAATAAGCTAGATCCAATAAGCTTTAATAAGCTTTTACAATAAGCCCAAAATAAACTAATTATTCTACTCCTAACACTACAACTAAAAATAAACTAAAAAAAATACACACACTAAAAATCTAACACACTAAATTCTGACACCCTCTCAGCTGCTGCGTGCCTTGTATTTATAGCCAAAGTAGGTGAGGGTATTTTCGTCATTTCAGGTACCCAACCAATGATATTGCTGGATCTAGGGGTAATTTGGTCATTTTGCACTCCACCAACCGCCTCATTATTGCACACGCCTGACCTGAAACGTACCTCGAACTACACTACCCAGTGCCACTTGTCACCTTTCTATTGGTCCAGCCGCCACCTGCTACAGTACCTCGTACTGACGTGTCTGCCACCTAGTACTGCTACAGTACCTCGTACTGACGCTACAGTACCTCGTACCTGCCACCTGCACAGTCTGACACCAATCATTAGAAGCGCCACGTGTCACCACCTGAGTGGTGCACTGGGCTATTTCACTTTCACCCTCGCCGATGTCACCGCCGGTCAAACGTCGGCGTCGGACCACCGGTCAACGGCGGTCAACGACGGTGGTCAACGGTGGTCAACGATGGTCAACACCGCCGGACCACCGGTCAACGGCGGCGGTCAACGACGGTCAACGGTGGCGGACCACCGTTGACCACCGCCGGACCACCGGTCAACCACCGGTCAACGGTGGTCGACGGTGAGTCAACCGCCGGGTCGGACCGGGTATGCCGGATCGGATCAGGTCTGGGCCGGGTCAAGTATTGGGCCGGGTCGGGTCGGGTCCGGGTCTGGATCGGGTCCGGGTCGGGTCGACACGTGGCATCACCAGAGTGGGCCACGTGTCACAACACCGAAAATCCTCACCCAGGCAAGCCTGGGTTCGAACTCGGGACCCTTGGGATGAAACTATGCACACACACCGCTGTGCCAAGCATAGCTTCTATAATATATACGCAAAATGTAATATATAACCCCTTTTAATCTAGGTCTGGTCCATTTTAACTAATAGGTTCAAACAGGGACGAAAAAGGTTCAAAATAAAAAGGTTTAAATATAAAAGGCCGGTACCGTTGGACTCGTTTTTTTCGTGCTCTTTCCAATGGTGTGATCGAGGAATTTTTCACTACTTTCGTTTGGACCTCGATTAAATGAGAAAAAGTCGTCCGAAAGTCAACCGAAAATTACCGTTTTTTGCTTCGTTTTCAATCCCTTTTACCTGTAAGAACATAAAAACACAATACAAAACCTATTTGCAACATAATCAACTATATTTTAGTGTTTTTAGTCCTTTTATAGTGTTTTACGGGGTATAAAATATGTATATTTTAGCCAATATCACTTAATTGCTTATTAGCTTATTAGATTGCTTATATGCTTATTTTATGAGCTTAAATATGCTTATAATCATCTCTTTGTGTTTTTTTGTTATAGTATATCATCTGTTTTTTTTAGCTAGCTAGTTATAAAACTTAGATTTCTTTCATAATAGTCATAAAACCATAAAAACCAAAAATATTAGTTAGCATTATCTTAGATCTTTCATTTTAGCTTAAATTAGTGGTTAAATCATGATTGTTAAGTTTATTATAAGCTAAAACTCATCTGGTATCAAAGGATTTTAGGCTAGGATTCATTTTCAAAGCTTTTAACATATCTGTCAAAGATCTTAAGGGGTGTTTAGTTTAAGCTAGTTTGACCATCAAAAGTCAATTGGACTTTTTCATTTCTATTGAAGCATCTTTGATTTCATGATAATTCACTAGAAAATTAGATTTCATAAGATAATTGTTAAAAATCTCAAAAGTTATAGGCTGATTGTTATCTGTTCCAAACCACAGCACCAGGGGAGCTCAACTTCCTTTTCTAGTTAGTCAAAATCTTGATCCAAGCATATTTTAAGCTAGGTTTTGTTGTTTGTTTGTGTCAATTAGCACTCAATAGGAAGTAGAGATAATGTTCAGTGGTACGTCACTTCTACAGGAATGCCTGCACTTTTGTGTGCTTGCTTACCAATTGCATCAGCAGCACTTACATCAGTTAAGTGCTGCTGAATTTGTGCTTCATTTTAAGCTAGTCATTGTAGGAATTAGGAGCTAAAATTTTAATATATTATAGTTTTCTATTAGCTTTAGTTAAGGTATAGCTTATTTTACATTTCCAGCTTAATAGGTTAGCTTTAATTTGCTTTAAAAAGTCACTAAAATTGCCAAAAGCCAAAAAACAGTAGTAGTTAAGAATTAGGTTTAAAATTTTGATTTCTAGCTTAGAAGTGTTGGTTTTATGAATGATAATAGAAGTTCATAATTTGATTGTAATGTGCCAAAAGTTTTACACATCTTAGCTTAATAAGCTTATTAGCTTAGCTTAGATTTGTGCTTATTATGTTTCAGTCTTGAGTAAACCTCCTTTGGTCATCAATTTCAATTAAGCTTAGTGAGTTTCTAGTGTAAAAAGCTTTTACATTTCCTAGATTGTAGGCATCATAAGCTATTAGGATTAGTTTTTAGATTTAAGTTTGAACTTAAATTGAGCTTGTAATAGCTGTTTTAGTGAAACCAAGGGTACACCCCGCGAGAGCTAAGGGACACACGAAACAACTTATTGATAAGCTCTTTTTTGAGCTTATTAAGGCTTTTTAGCTAGAGGATGATTTGTTAAAAATGTTCACCACAACTTGTACTAACAAATTTGCTTTTATAAGTTTTTCATAATAAGCTATTTTTTCATCTTATTAATAAGCTAAATGGGATTAGTCTTGTAATCGGGCTAAGTCCTCAGGGTAGGAAGTGTAACTTTAAAGTTTTAATTGTTTTCTCAGTTAGTCCTTTGTTTTGCATCGTTAGTCCTTAGTTAAGCTTCTTTGTTAGTTTAATAATTTTAATAAATAACTAGGTTTAGTTTTTAATTAGTTTAATTAAACTTTAACTAAAAAGTAAAAATTAGGGCTTTTATTTTTATAAACTTTCTCATCACTTTCTCTTTTTAGTATAATTTTTATAAAATTCTTAGGATTTATATTTTTGGCATTTTTTTATTATTTTTAAGCTTTTAATTAGATTAAATATTAGAAAATTCATATTTTAAAATCTAAAAAGCCGAAAATGTTTTTTTTCTTTTTCTTAAAATTTTCTTTTGTCCTAACTTAGGTTTAGAAATTTAGTTTGCATTTTTAGGATTTAATTTTGATTTACTTGGTTATTTGTCGCATTTTATTTGTTTCTCGTTTACTTATTTTAGTGCTTAATTACTTTAAATTGTTCATTTTTACTTGTTGCTCTTATTTGGTAGTTATAGATTATAAAAATATCTTTGCTTTCCTTCACATCATAATCCGAGCTTAAACGTGGTTTCAATTACACAAGTCGTTGGGGAAACGACCCGGTGTTCCATACTTCCCAGGATTAAATATAACGTATTATATATTGTATTAATATTTGTGAGAGTAAATTTTATCAGGGAACTTGGTACTTTTCTTAATTGCTCTTTGGATATTATTATAGTATATATTACAATGTATTCAAACTACTATCAGTTTTTTGACAGCCGTTAGCCCGTGGATATTGTGTTTATGATTCCGTCGTTTTCGTTTGTTGATTTGGTTTGAAGATCCTTTCGTCCTCGAAAGTTATTGTTTTATAAAAAAAAATCAAAAAAAAAAATTTAAAAATATAAAAAGTAAAAAATATTTTCCTTTTATTTTTATTATAGTTATCATATAAAAAAAACAACAAAAAAATTAAAAAAAATAAATAAATAAAAAAATTGTCCTTAAAAAATAAATAAAATAAACAAAGTTGGTAAAAGAACACCAACAAATAATATCTTCTATTGAGATATTATCATTTCAATTTCCGGTGAACTTGCAATTGTTCCCAACTCGTAATCAAAGATTAAAAACTTGCCATTTATGTCATTTACGAAGTATGGCTCACCTTAAAAAGCATTTTTTAAGAGTTACCGTGAAGTATTTCGATTATTTGGTTTAAGTTCTCTTTCGTGGAACCGTTAAAATTCATTGTTAATTAATATTCAAAAATCAAAAAAAAATTAGTGTAATTTTTGTTTTCTTTGTAATTTCTTTTTTTTAGTGCATGCGCACTCGATCTCAAGCTCGTAATCGAAATCGTCGACAACAACAATTAACAACGGTTATTGTTGAGGAACCCGAGTTTCCAATGGCCGACAATCGTACCATGGCCCAAATGTTACAAGCTCCCATCGAGGGATACGAAGATCAATAGTTGTACCACTATCTGATTAATTCTTGTTCAAGGTAATCATTTAACGGGTAAGCAGACCCTCATAATCTCTCGATTTTTCAACAAGGTTTCTTTCCCACGTTTAACATCCCCGAAGTTCAAACACTTCGATATGCTTTTGCTTTTCCATTCTCTCTCAAGGTAGAAGCCCGTACTTGGCTAGCTAAGGAAACCAACCCTCGATAAATTTTTTACACACTAGCTAACTTAACCAAAGAATTAATACTTGCAAAATTGGCTCACACTTCCTTTCTTTTTCTCTCTAGAAATCGAACCAACTACAACACCCTTATGTGGATTCTAGCCATTTTGTTAAGACAAGTCTTGCACCATAAACCCTAAGCTTGTCATATATATACTACCACTTATCCTATTTTAGGTCATTCATTTCATTTCAAAGCCACCAAAAGTTTCCATTTCCATTTTTCTTGTTCCTTTGGCTACGACAACACCACAACCACCATAAGTGGTTTCATTCTTCCATTTTTGATCTATTGTAACTATTCCAAGTTCATTTCTAAGACTTTTAAGGTGTTCCCAAGTGGTTAATCACACTTTATTCAAGATTTCTTCAAGATCCAAAAGTTAGGGTTCCATCTTTTTCAAGTGGGTTTTCAAGATCTAGGGTTTGTTCATATAGATCTTGTGTTATTTATTTATTCTTCATAAGTTGTAAGCTTATTCTTGAACCTTTCTTTGATTTCTTGATTTTATTATGTTCTTGGTTTGAATCTATGTGTTTGTGTTGATTTTACAAATAGAAATAAAATAGGTATGTTAAATAATGAGGTTGTTATAAATCTTTTATATATATTTTTTGATTTAGGAAAGGATGAGGGGAATTGTGTGTTGTGACAAGGATGATGATGGGTTTAGGATAGATTAAGAGTGGATTTGTTGGTTGGATTAGTAGTAAACGGGATTAGGTTAGTGTAAGCACTATTGTGAAGTTTGGATGGATTTATGGAGGCGTTTGCGAAATATAAGGTTATTGATTTGATTTTTTTGTAGTTTTATGAGACATAAAAATATTTTCATTAGCCGAGAAGGTAGATTTCGGATAGCTCATTTCGTATAGATAGTTTTTCATATATCGAACACTAAAATCGGACTTAAAACAACCGAGTTACGCTCAAATGAAACTTGAAACATTTTTCGGCAAAACGATTTTAATACGATCCGATCAGAAACAAAAATGAACATTTTGACCCCTTTCGAGTCCGTTTCGGCCAAAGTGTAAAACACAAACATGACCTAAGATAACATTTCCCTTCCAAAGTCGCGAAAGTCGTGTTAAAAATGCTTAATGAGTGAGTTAAACCCTAATTTTCGTCAAGTTATTTTCGTACATATAATTTTATATATGAAAATGCTTTCAAGCGGGTTAGGTCCATTTAGGTTTCGAAAACCTTAGAAAATATTAACATAGTGTTTTGATATTATTACGAAGGGTTAAAAGTTTTCTAAAAATGATAAAACGATATCGTTGAACGTTATTAAAAATAGTAAGTTAGTGCGAACTAGCGAGATAGAAATGAAATGTAAGCGTTAAGGGTTTCGTTAGTGCGTTGATGGAAATATGGATACTACGATTATAGGGGACGATATTAATATCCCGAAACTAAAAACTTTCCTAAAATAGTAACTTTCTGAAAATGGCAACTTTTCGTAAGAATGACGTAACGTTTATATAAACCTAATCATTTCGTAAAGACACGTTTTTGTTAAATAAACTAAAGCACAAACACATATGGATGTCTATCTCTTTTATTAGCATCTTATGCAACATTTCGTTATTTATTTCTTGTTCTAAAGCGCGTCTTATAATTAGGCCGCGGTTAGAGTCATTCGGTTACTTTATCCTCTTCGTTGATTTACCATCTCATCGTTTGCTTAAGGTGAGTTCATAGCCCCACGTTTTACTTGTTTTATATTAACCTTAAAACTTTTAGGGTGAGAACATGCTCGTTTACAAACTTGTTTACTCTAATGATTTTAAACTTATTTATATGCTTGTTTACAAAACTCGTTTACATGATTGATTTCACACTCGTTTTACTATGAATACAAGTGCTTAAAGCTTTTACAAATACGTTGATTGCTTTTACTACGGATATGAATACTTTAAACTCTTTACGAATACGTTGGTTGCTTTTACTATGAATGCAAGTACCTTAAACTTTTACATATTACCTAAGTTTCCCTATTGCCACGTAGTACACACTATCATGAACCGTTAATTACTTCGTGTAAGAACGAATGCTGTGAATAAATCTATTAGGGTTGACACTCCCACCCGGAATTCTAGATGAGTACATTGGCCAGTGGCTGCAATTCATTTGAGGTAGTACTTGGGTGTTTTTGGCAAAACATCGATTTGAGACGAATCTAAAAGACTAGGATTTACACAACTTGTTAAGGCTTCTGTGTCATGAGCTTAGGATAATATCGTAAACATTATTATTGTGAGATTGTATGTGTTACAATAGTCACGCACACTAAAAAATGTTAAGATTTACACTACTTTTATTAAACGATATCAGTTACCAAATACTTTTCATAATACTGTGAGTGAAGCACTATTCACTAAACGTTTTTTATACTCGCAAATGCTTTACTTAAACCTATGAATTCACCAACTTTACGTTGACATTTTAAGCATGTTTTTCAGGTGCTTAGCTTTGGACTTCTCTGATGTGCTATGTGGAGTCTACGTGCAATATGATATCATCTTTCAAGACTTTATTATCATTCATACTCGTTGTCTTTTGAAAACTTAATTATGCTAATCCTGCAACAATTTTAAATTTTCAATTGTAAATCGTTGTAAGACGATTATCTATTTTTAATAAATAAACAAGTTATGATTTTCCAAAACGTCCATTAGTAGTCGTTCTCTTGATCTTGTGTGATGTATATTATGACGTCACGCCCCCAGACATGCATTCCGTCCAGGCCCCGTTTGGAGGTGTGACAGATTGGTATTCAAAGCTAGGTTATAGAGAACCAAATAGCATATTAGATCTGGTCTGTAACCAGTATGTGATCCTTATGTACATTTACGTGTGTCTTATATGTGCTCTTTCTATGGCGTATACGTGAGTATCATTTTGCCTTAAGCCTGCAATGTTATGGGTTTATCTTTGCCCTATATTTATCTTTCCCTACGTTTATGTTGCGTTGCGTTTATTTTTTCCTTAAGCCCTATTTTTCTATAAGCTTACGTTTGTCTTGCGTTTATCTTTTCTCTGTGGTTACGTTTTCCTTACGTATATTTCCCCACCTGTTTATATAGAAGCTGTCTATATAAATACTAAACTTTTCTAGGACATTGTGAGTGACACAATGGTCCCTAAACTTTCCTAAGACATTGTGAGGGACACAATTGTCTCATTTATTTTCAAGACGTTGTAAATGATACAACGATCTCTAAAACCTTATCAAGACAGAGTTAGCGATACAATGTCTCTAAAACTTTCTAAAATTTATCCTCATAATACAACTTTTGATGAATTAAACTCCGACATAGTTTGTCGATTCAATTTGTTATTGTACTATTCAACTCCGAGTTTGAACACTCGCTTAAACTTCTGAAATGCATACATCGTCACGAAACTCACTACATAGAAACATGCCGGCTAATTGGAACGCGACTAGTAACTTGTCACCTCGTAACGTGCCGTCTTGGAAGTGTCGTCTTGGAACACCAACTTTTGGAACACGGCTCATTAACGTCTCATTCCTTTCTCTTTACTTCTTGTGATTTTGAAAAATTGTATCGAAGAAAACTTCTAAGTTCGACAGATATCGACGACTCATAACCCAACGTATTGCTGACATGCTCTTTCGCCAAGAGCAGAACGAGATCCAAGACGCTAAGAACGAATCACACATAAAGACCCTTGAGACAGACCATGCTAATGAAGGTCATGCTTTCCGACTAGAACGTCATTGTGAACGACTCAACCAACAGCCCCCACTCCAAAGAGAAAATCTCGAACATCATAGCTAATGATGACATTTTCTATTTAAAACATTTCTTTGAAAACTCTCGATATATTATTCGCTTCATGGTACGGATATTTCCACTTCCTTCAATAATTAATTGTTTGTACAATTAATTCACATAACCCATTTTAACATCCTTGAAATACCACTTTCTTAATGTGTACTTGTTTTAGTCGTTTGATATTAATTCTCCTTAATAATTAATTGTTTGCACAATAAATTCGCCTAGCTCGTGTAGCATCCTTGACATATTGTTTCTTTGATATGTGCCTCTTTCAACTATTCATATTTGGTCTCTCGTTTGCATCGGTTAATCGTACGGATGGCTCTCTATAGTCTTCTAGTTCATGATCTATTAGAACAAATGAATCTCTACATTCATTTTGTTGATCGAATAATCCTTTACATCCATTTCCTTTAACTGTTACTACATTTGTACGAACATTCTTGATATTTTATGATCTATTGTTTTGTTATTTTGCTACTTAAAATCATTTATAAATCTTATAAATGTGTTTGTGATTATTTTATCTTTGCGAAATTTTGTTTATATTGAGTTAGATTTTTTTTCTTTTCATGGAATTTGATTCGGTAATTATTTCGTTTGCATTGATCAATGATCATTACTTATTTTTCACAAATACATTTCATCTCTCATTCTAGCATTCTTTGCTCATACATCATTGTACCCTAATAATAAATCGTTATACTCAATATAACCTTTTTACATTGACATCTACTCCCTTTGGAGATTTGTACTTCTTCTTTGATTCCTTCGTTCACATTTATTATTTCATTCTTTGATCTTGATGGGTAATACTACTCGATATTTACTTCTTTGATCATTCGTACAACTCAATAGTTCTCATTTTCGTATGTTTTCTTATCTCTATCCTTCCTTTAAGGATTCTCATAACATTTAATCCGTACCTCATTCACATCGTGGGTACTTTTTATTTTCTTTCATTATATTTGGTATATCATTTTACGGATTCATTTGGCTATCCCATTATGATTACTATTATTGAACTCCTCGAACAATTAGAACACAAATAACCTATGCTAAAGTCTTGGAGCCACCCCCTATTCAGCCAAGCGCATTGAGTTAATCGATCCCGGGAGAGTGAGAAGACTATACCGAACTATGGAGATCCACTATGAGCTTGACATGCAAAACAATTGGTATACTAATCTACATTAGTAAATTTTCTGGCATACCGACAGTGTTAACCTCCTCGTTTTCGAGACACTCTACGACCAAGAGTGTCAATCACCCGTCTACTGGACCAATGGAAGGGGAGGATCGATCTCCTACCCCGGCAACTTAATCGTGAAACACTAAGAAGATCATATGCCGGATATGCAAAAAAAATACAAGCTGCTCGTAATACACCGGGACAAAGTTACGTTTTAAACAAAAAAAACATGTGAGGAAACGTTTCGCAAAAAAGCGGGATAAGCCGAACCCCCGTCATATTAAACCTTTCATGATCATTGGCTAAAGTTATGGAACCAGTTTCCCTATCGACTCGAACTCACCAAACAACTAAGCCTAGACCATCAGTACTTTCATGTGTCGAACCCGACGAGTGTTTATCTGACCTATTACATTTTTTGTGTATAAGTTAAGTTTTTACGCTTTTTTGAACAAACGGGAACCCGAAAAACCGTAATCATTTCGTTGTAAACCCTAGATATCATATGTAATTGGGTTTCGAGGTCATAATTGCATGGATAACCCCCATGCCTAACTATCATTAAATTTCAAAACATACATACATACTCACACTAAATTAAATCCAAGAGCATCTTATTACTTTAGCTCATGGTCCCCTCCCCCTCCATTGGCTTGGCTCACCCTTTGGCTCCAAGTTTACTTTGGCTCTCAACTCCTTTCCCCCTTTGGCCTCCAAAAAGTTTATTTTATTACTCCACTATAAATTACCCATCTATATTTCATTCCTTATAATTTTTTCACACACTAGCTAACTTAACCAAATAATTAATACTTGCAAAATTGGCTCACACTTCCTTTCTTTTCCTCTCTTGAAACCGAACCAACTACAACAGCCTTATGTAGGTTCTAGCCATTTTGTTAAGACAAGTCTTGCTCCTTAAACCCTAATCTTGTCCTATATATATTACCACTTATCCTATTTTAGGTCATTCATTTCATTTCAAAGCCACCAAAAGTTTCCTTCTCCCTTTTTCTTGTTCCTTTGGCTATGGCAACACCACAACTACCATAAGTGGTTTCATTATTCCATTTTTGATCTATTCTAACTATTCCAAGTTCATTTATAAGACCTTCTAAGTTGTTCCCAAGTGGTTAATCACACTTTATTCAAGATTTCTTCAAGATCCAAAAGTTAGGGTTCTATCTTTTTCAAGTGGGTTTTCGAGATCTAGGGTATGTTCATATAGATCTTGTGTTATTTGTTTATTCTTCATAAGTGGTAAGCTTATTCTTAAACGTTTATTTGATTTCTTGATTTTATTATGTTCTTGGTTTGAATCCATGTGTTTGGTGTCTTGAGTTTTACAAAAAACAAAATAAATATGTTATGTTAAATATGTGGTTGTTCTCAAATCTCTTATATACATATTTTGATTTAGGAAAGGATGAGTGGAATTGTGTGTTGTGACAAGTATAAGCACTATTGTGAAGTTTGGATGAATTTATAAAGGCGTTTGCGAAATATAAGGTTGCTGATCCGATTTTGTTTTGAGGTTTTGGGAGGCATAAAAATGTCTTCATTAGACGAAAAGGTAGATTTCGGATACTCGTTTCTTATAGATAGTTTTTCATATATCAAAAACTAAAATCGGATTTAAAACGACCAAATTACGCTCAAATGAAACTTGAAACATTTTTCGGCAAAACGATTTTAATACGATCAGATCAGAAATGAAAATGACCATTTTGATCCCTTTAGAGTCCGTTTCGGCCAAAGTGTAAAGCACAAACATGACCTAAAATCACATTTCCCTTCCAAAGTCATGAAAGTCGTGTTAAAAGTGCTTAATGAGTAGTTAAAGCCCCTATGATTTTCTTTCGTTAAATTCTATTGTCTGTACATAATACATAATTATAATATGAAATGCTTTCAAGCGGGTTAGGTCCATTTAGGATTTGAAAACCTTAGAAAATATTAATGTAGTGTTTTAATATTATTACAAAGGGTTACGAGTTTTCTAAAAATGATAAAACAATATCGTTGAACGTTACTAAAAATAGTAAGTTAGTGCGAACTAGCAAGATAGAAATGAAATGTAAGCATTAAGGGTTTCGTTAGTACGTTGATGGAAATATGGATACTACGATTATAGGGGACGGTATTAACATCCCGAAACTAGAAACTTTCCTAAAATGGAAACTTTTCTAAAATATTAACTTTTTGAAAATGGCAACTTTTCGTAAGAATGGCGTAACATTTATATAAACCTAATCATTTTGTAAAGACACGTTTTTGTTAAATAAACCAAAGCACAAACACATATGGATGTCTATCTCATTTATTAGCATCTTATGCAACATTTTGCTATTTATTTATCATTCTAAAGCGCGGCTTATAATTAGATCGTGGTTAGAGTTGTTCGGTTACTTTATCCTCTTCGTTGATTTACTATCTCATCGTTTACTTAAGGTGAGTTCATAGCCCCATATTTTACTTGTTTTATATTAACGTTTAAAACTTTGGGGTGAGAACATGTCGTTTACAAACTTGTTTAGCTCTAATTATAAAAAAAAAAAAAAAAAATTTTTCCCCCCCCCCCCCAAAAACCCTTTATTTTTTTTTGAAAATAATTTTTTTTTATATGCTCGTTTACATAACTCATTTACATGATTGATTTCACACTCGTTTTACTATGAATAGATGTACTTAAAGATTTTACGAATACGTTGGTTGCTTTTACTACGGATATGAATACTTTAAACTCGTTATACGATAAATTTGTTGCTTTTACTATGAATGCAATACCTTAAACTTTTACATAATGACCTAAGGTTTTCCCTATTGCCATGTAGTACACACCTATCATGAACCGTTAATCTACACTATCGTGTAAGAATGAATTGCTGTAAATAGATCTAATTGGGTTGACACTCCCACCGCGGAATTCTGGATAGTACACTTGGCCCAGTGGTGCATTTCATTTGAGGTAGTACTTGGGTGTTTTGGCAAAACATCAATTTGAGACGAATATAAAAGACTAGGATTTACACAACTTGTTAAGACTTCGATGTTATGAGCTTAGGGTAATATCGTAAACATTTTTCTTGTGATATTGTATGTGTTACAATAGTCACACACACTCGAAAATGTTAAGATTTAGACTACTTTTATTAAACGATATCAGTTACCAAATACTTTTCATAATACTGTGAGTGAAGCACTATTCACTAAACGTTTTTTATTCTCGCAAATGCTTACCTTAAACCTATGAATTCAACCAACTTTATGTTTACTTTTAAGCATGTTTTATCAGGTGCTTAGCTTTAACTCTCTGATATGTGCTTGTGAAGTCTACGTTCAATAGATATCATCTTTAAAACCTTATTATCATTCATACTCGTAATGTCTTTGAAAACTTAATAACGCTTATCCGCAACATTTAAAGTTCATTTCAAATCACTTGTAAGAACTTATTCCATTTTTTAATAAAAACAAGAATTAAGATTTTCAAAATGTCCATTAGTTGTCGTTTCCCTTTGACCTTTGTGTGAGTATATTAAGTACCTCACGCCCCCAGGACATGCATTCCGTCCAGGCCCCGTTTGGGGGTGTGACAAAAAATAGTTTATCCCACATCGATGGGATAGGTAAACTTGGGAGCTTTATGTTGAATATAAATAGAGGGTCCCTAAGTTATGAGGTGTTATTTTATATACTTTTTCGGGGTCATTTAACCCCCTAAATCATGCAAATATCTTTAAAATTCATGCTTAATCGTTTATTTTTGTATTTCTAGCACATGGTGGCATTTGAAGAAATAACACTTGACTTGCTCATTTAGGGAAGAACGGACGTAGATTAAACAACTCTACACTCAAGTCCGAAAAAAAAAGCTACACAGACCCTGGAAATAGCGTCAATTCCTTGTGACGCGTTCAGAACATCAAAGAGAAGGCTCAAGGAAATAGAGGACGGAGTCAGGTTTAAAACCGACATAGTGTAGAAGATTCGGCGAAGCGACGGCGTCAGGATTACAAAGCGACGCTGTCGCGATCGCTTTTCTATATATACAAACTCATTATTAAGGTTTTAAGTGTGAAACTCGGGAGTCATTATTAGGGTACAAATATTATCAATAGTTAGGCAGGGATGGGGGGGAGGCCGTTTTTTAGGGTTTAAAAAACCCTCATAGTATTGCCATTAACAACCATTTTTGATCAGTGAAGTTCTGTAACTTTTAATCTTAAATATGTCTATGTGTTGTCTGATTAATTACTATTCTTCGCTTCTCTTTAACATGTTAGGCTAGATCTTATAGTGTTTGCTTATGATTGCATGAGAATTAGTTTGTAGATCCTTTTTATATTGATTCTTGTTGATGGGTGTGCGTGTTAGGCTCTAGAAAACTAGCTTCTTAACTGCTTGCAAAGATGTCTAGGGAAACGTGACTAAGTAGAAAGGATATAATCGGTAACAGTCTTCATACAACCTTACCCATATGTGGTTGATCACCTTTTAAGTATTTTAACGCATGTAATGTACTCTTAGGGGACTTGTAATAGTCTTCATACTACCTTACTTATGTGTTGCCTTAACGGAATATTGCATAGACGACGGGTTCGTGTAATTCGTTCATCACTTAGGAAATATTTACACATCGCATCACAAGGGTGACGGGCAATAGAATTAGGAGAGGTAAACCAAGGATCATGCATGATTAAGTAAACATATTTATTTACCTATACGAGTTTCCACATTAGTTTAGATTTATTTTGTGTTATATAGTTTAATTAGCTTAAAACCAAAACCCCCTTTCAAACCTAATATTTTAATTGCTTTTTATAAAATATAAGAATACAAAAATAATCTTCTCTCATCCCATTATACCTTAGTTACGTTTAGTTCGAACCTTCCCAACCTATTCCCTTAGAGACTGATAACAACCCCCGAGTCTTGCCTATATTACACTATAACGGTTAGGTACTCTGCCCAGGGAGTTGTAAAACCTGGTGTGTTTACAACGACCGCATCAAGTTTTTGGCGCCGCTGCATGGGGAATAGTTAGGTTTTGAATTTAATTTAGCTTAGGTCTACTCACTTGATTCCTATCAAGTGATAATTGTATTTTTTGGCAATTAGCTTTCTTGTAGTCAATCTTTTCTTTGTTCCTTTTGTTTTGTATAACTTTTTTCATTGACCTCTATGGAAAATGAAAATCCTATCGGTACCTTAGGAGATTATTCCAGACCAAGCCATGAGGGATATCGAAACACCATTGAGCTCCCCGATGGGAACAATGTGGTGCCTCTGCGATCCGACATCATCTGGTTGGTGCAAAACGAATGCTCATTCCACGGACTTCGATCCAAGGATCCAAACCAACATCTTAAGGATTTTATAAAATTTGTGGACTCACATGACCTTGATGTTGCAAATAAGGAAAGGACGCGCTTGTGTTTATTTCAATTTTCCCTTCGCGATCAAGCTAGCAATTGGCTTGAACATCTTCCAGCATGATCCATCTCCACTTGGGAGGATCTTACTCCTCATTTCCTTGATCAATTCTTTCCACCGGGAAGGACTTCTAAATTCCGAAATGACATCTTAATGTTCCAACAACATCAAGGTGAATCTCGCTCTGAACCATGGACTCGTTTCAAGGACTTACTCTGAAAAGTCCCTCATTATGGCATTAATCTTTGGCTCCAAGTCCAAATCTTTTATGACCATGTCAATCCCGCTACAAGGTAAACTATCGATCAATCGGACGGTGGTAAGCTACATGACAAAAACGCCAAATAATCCTTGGCACTATTAGAGTACCTCACCCTCTATGCCAATGAAAGTTGTAATTACCCAAAGGACTTTGCTAAACCGGTCAAGGCAATTTCTTTGCCTCAAGATGCCCTGAGTATATCTGACCGTCGTCTCATCGAGCTCGAAAATCAAGTACAACATTTGATGGAGGCTCATCCTGCTCCTAAATCATTCATTCAAGTGAACAAAATCACTTCTTCATGCGAGATTTATAGTGGTCCCATGACACTCAATACTTCATGGAAAATCCAGAGCAAGCTTTTATTGATTATGCATCATTACGTACCAACGAAGCGGGAGGTAAGTGGTTCACTTTCAAACCCAATCAAAATAATCTTGGTGACACCTATAATCCGTCATGGAAAATTCACTCAAACCTTAGGTAGAGGCAACCTCAAAACTCTCAAAACAAGTTTTCAAACCCACCTAATCATTTTCAACCTAGCAGTTTGAACCGCCCTTTCAACATAAACCCTTAAAATTTTAATATTCAATCAAATCTCGAAGGGTTGGTGTCTAATTTTATGGCATCCCAAGACGCTAGATTGTCTAAGTTTGAAGCTGATTTCAAACAACAACAAGGCGAGATGACCAATAAAATTAACACATTCTTGAAGGCCATCAATGATCGAATGACGGGAGGACTCCCAAGTGATACGATTAAGAACCCAAAGCTGAATGTTAACTCTATCTCTTCAGTTTTGTCTGCTCGTTCTTACCCAATGGAAGACCCCTAATGCTCATCTCACATCCACAATTCGATTAGTGCTATTAAAGCTTGTTCCAAACATACAAATGATTTTCAAAATGACCAACCAAAAGTTAAAGCATTAATGGTTAAGGAAATTGGAACACCAAAACTAAAAGAACCCGAGCAAACTTTAGAAGATGAATTTAAGGATTTCCATCTTAACTTACCGGTTCTCGAAGTTCTAGCTCATGCTCCAATGTATAATGTTATTCTTGATAAATACGTGGAGAGTTTAGAGTTAGGCAAAAATGGGCCCGCATTCATTCAAGACGAAATGCCCAAGAAAATGAAGGATCTCGTATTATTCATCTTGCCTTGTAGACTAGGGGACTCCAAGCCTTTTGATACCTTAGCCGATTCATGGTCTTGTGTAAATTTAATCCCATTATATCTCTTTAAAAAACTTAAAATTGGATTACTAGAAGAGACCGATCATGTTTTTGGGTTAGCAGATGGAACTAAGTCTTATCCCGTAGGAATTTTAAAAAATGTAGAGGTCCGCATAGGAAGGTTAAACCTCTTAGAAGACTTCTGTGTTATAGACATAGAAAAGGACTCCGCAACCCCTTTACTCGTAGGAAGAGGATTCTTAGCAACCGCTAGTGCAGTGATAGATTGTAGAAAAGCCAAAATAGTGGTAGGAGAAGGAATTACTATGTCAATATTTGGGGTAAAAGAGATCAACCTAGGTGACAAAGAAACGCCTTATTGGACTACTCTTGGTAAAAGAGAGTCTTATACATCACGACCTAGTACGGATGGAATAGGTGCCCGAACCCCCTATTATGCTAGAAAGGACTTCATGGATTACCATTTACCCAGAGAATGGCAAATTTCCAGAGATTCTGAACTCAACCCATTTAAGGACATCTTAGTATTTAGAAAGATGGTAAAATTCTTAGGAATTATACCTATCAATCTTAAGGGAAATATTTAGGAGTCGGAAGAGTTAATAGAAGAAAGGATAGATTGGAATAAGCCACCAAAAGAAGGGATGGGGAGCGGCACATTAGGATCGAATTGATTGACCTAGATGGAGAAAAAATTAATAGAACTTTTCAATCAATTCCCATCACTAGGAAGTTGTCCGAGAAAGAAAATCCAAGCGAGATCATCGACTTGGATCTTTTTCATGATTCTTAGGAGTGTGACTCCGAGTCTAGCTACAAAACTCGTTAAATAAACAAAAGCGCTTACTGGGAGACAACCCAATCTTTATTTTCTCATTTTAGGAGTGTCGTGTATTTTAATTCTTATCATTTACTTTTATATGTTTAAATTATGTGATCATGTTTTGTTTTGTCTTTAACTTCATCTTAATTTTAATCAAAGGTATTTTACAATCAAAATGTTAAGGAAAATATCCGGTTTCTAAGAACCATTTCAAGCATATTAGATAAATTGTTTAGATTAATTTGCGTATTGTGTGTCCTATGTCATGTTAGAGTCATATGATTGTGTTAATTATTTTTGTGGTTTATGTAGTAATTTTTCTAGGAAATAACTACTAGACTTGCGCGAATAAATTTTTCCAAGAAAGATTTTTTTTTCTTAACAGTCGCTGGAGACGGCGTCAGGATTAATCTTGACGGCGTGGGTTCTCCAGCTACAATAAAATTCTTATTTTTTTTAATTCTTGAAAATTAATTTTGTATAATCTCCAGAATTTGTAATTTCCCTAAAACTTGCAGAGAACCACGATTACATTAACACATTCATCCTATCTTTACTGCTTTCGCAGTGTTAAAATCCTAAACTATCACGTTGTACATTATCATTCCGCCAAATTTTACGCTAGGTATAGTTGTTTCTTGTCTTTGATTTGCAGATTAAATTTGATAAGGAAAAGCCCGGGAGTTCTTAGGAGTTTCATGTGGACGATTCTTGAATGACAATTTAGTCGGGATGCAGAAGTAGAATTGGATCATGAAGGTTCTAAGAAGCAAAAGACTAATGAAGCTTCAGGGTCAGTTCAAGAACAACCAGAAGAAGAAGAAACAAAATTGCCACAAGAGGATTTACAACAGATGATGATGGTAGTTCCAGTGGAAGAAGTCTATGTTGAAGCTTTACAGGTCAAATATCCAATCATAGACTGGGAGGTTTACTCTGAAGACACAAGAAAGTATTGGAAAATTATCAGAGTTGGAAACCATACAGAAGCTTATCAGACTTTTGATGATATGTTAAAGAAATTTGATAGAGATGACCTGGATAAGCTATGGAGTTTGGTTAAAGAAAGATTCAGTTCAACAGATCCTACTGATGACAAAGAAAGAACATTATGGGTTGAATTGAAGAGGTTGTTTGAACCTGATACTGATGATATTCTGTGGAAGCTTCAGAGATATATGCATGATCCATTGACATGGAGGTTATATGATACATGTGGTGTTCACCATGTATCTACAGACAGAGGACATGATATCTTCATGTTGGTTGAGAAAGATTATCCACTGACAAGAGGGATTTTGACTTTGATGTTGTGTAACAAGCTGCAAGTGGATCAATATTCAAAGATGGCAGATGGGCTATTAAGGAAAATCGTCATACTAGCAAATAAACCAAGACAGTAAAGTGTTTGGAAGCATCCTCTCAACATAGAAGGTTTAATTCAGAAACTTGATGATTTGAAGGTAAATCACAAGTTTAGGGGAGGATTGTTGGGAATTAAGGGCTTCTACAAGTTTCTACTGCTGGTTCAACTTAGTACTGCCAAGAGAAGACTTAGTACTGCCAAGCTAAGTTATTACTGCTAGTGTTATAGTTAGTACTGCCAGTACAAAATGTTAGTACTGTCAGTTTATTAGTACTGTTAGTTATAATAGTTAGTACTGTTAGTTAAAATAGTTAATACTGCTTATGTGATATGCATGAGATATATTAGGAATAGATATGCATGATCATGTAACGCATTTTGTAAGCCCATTAGGGTTTCCTTGGTGTATAAAAGGAACCCTACGACTTGATCTAGATATCAAGTTTTATATAGTTTTCATAGCAAATATAGTTAGTATTCATAGTTTCAAGGTTATTTTGTAACTTTGATTGTGTTTAATATATTGAAAGTTTAGCAAGATCTTGTTTTACTGTTTCATTGTTTTTCTTAGTATTACAAGCTAGATTCCTCATAGTTTGTAGTACTCACAATCTTAGTTTCTATTATAGTTGTCTTGGATCTATTTAACACAACTAAGCTTTAATAAGCTAAGTAAGATCTGTTTAACAGGGATCAACAAGTGGTATCAGAGCTTGTTGAGAAACATTAAATAAGAAGAACACAATATCTACATAAGATCTATTAGTCAAAGAAAAGATGGAGTCACAATCAGAAACTAACCAAACAGTGTCTGCACTAAAACTTCATATGCTCAAAACAAGAGACTATGATCTCTGTAGTATGAGAATGGAGCAATATCTTACTCATACTGATTATGCTCTTTGGGAGGTTATTGTGAATGGTGATGCACCTACTGCAATTGCATTAGCTAGTGTTGGTACTAAAGGTCCCATTCCTCCTAAAACTGCTGAACAAAATCTAGCAAGAAAGAATGAATTGAAAGCAAAAAGCACTCTATTGTTGGCTATTCTTGATGAGTACCTATTAAAGTTTCATTGAATCAAGGATGCAAAGACCTTATGGGAAGCAATTAAGGCCAGGTTTGGAGGCAACAAAGAATTAAAGAAAATGCAAAAAACCATTCTGAAGCAGAAATATGTGAATTTTGTTGCATCAAGATCTGAAGGAGTAGAAAAAACCTATGATAGGTTTCAGAAACTTATCAGCTATTTGGAAATTCATGGTGAAGTTATCTCTCAGAAAGATGCAAATCTGAAGTTGCTGAGAAGTCTACCATCAGCTTGGAACAATATTGCTTTAATCATGAGAAACAAACTTGATCTAGACATAATGAGCATAGATGATTTGTACAACAATTTGAAGGTGTATGAAGCTGAGATTAAGGGCCAATCAAGCTCAAGCTCAAACTTTCAGAATGTGGCTTTTGTATCTT